>JAQQZS010000039.1:26727884-26739633 GCA_030068045.1 Platyallabes tihoni
AGGTGCTAGCTGGTCTGCGCAGGCTCTGAGAATACGGCCTGAGATGCCGTCTGGTCCTGCTGCTTTCCTGGTGTTCATTCTTTTGAAGGCTCTCCTCACGTCATTAGGGATTGATTATGCTATAAATGCAAACTCTTACTCTCATACCGCTTATACAGAGTCAGGGGACTCTGGGCAGAAGACAGGGTTCACCATGGTTGGGGTACAGGCTATTTCAGGGCACAAGCACACACACACACACACACACACACACACACACACACACACACTACAGGCAATTTGGAGATACCAGTTATTCTTATCTGTATATTTTTAGGCTGTGAGAGGACCCCAGAGAATAATTGTATATGTTTTTTACATTTTAAAATTCATATCATTTAAAAAAAATATTTTGTGTAAAGCTGTTTTTACTTTAGTAAAATTTCTATAGCGAATACTTTGATATGCCATGATGTATAGTAGCTTTTGAAAAAAAAAATTAGAAAAATACACATCAGCCTAATCCAGATTTTTAAGCATTGATGAGAAACAGAAGATGAGGTATGAGCATAGACCAAATAAATAAATGAATCAATCACAGTGAGTTTACCAGTGGTGCTCAAAGCATCAGACTCCTAAACTTTCATAGCCGGATCTATATAATCCCTCAATTTGGAAGCACACAATTGTATTGTGTACAGGAACATTTCCCTGAGCTGGAATTAAGAGACCTGAACCTGTTCCAGCACGATGATGATGATGATGACTTTGTGTACAGAACAATCTCTGCCAAGACTACGGAGTGGGTATCTTGCACAGAGACCTGACCCCCACCCCCATTAGGTGTCATTGGGATGATCTGGAATACCGTCTAGACCCCAGGCCTCCTGATACCGCTGCCTGTGACTAACACGAATGATCTTGTGGCTGAATAGGCAGAACCCCCAACAAACCCCAACCCCAACTCCCAAATCTAGTGGAAAGAAAGTGGGGTAGGGCCAAGTCCATTTTAATGGCTGTATGGTTTTTGGATTAGATTGTTTAACAAGCCAAGCCCATAGGTAATGTATAATGTTTAGGTGTCCATATAATTTTGATTCTATATCATATTTACAGATGCATGCTTTACTCAGACAGCTGTGATTGCTTCTAGTTTAATTCCTCAAACTATTTGAGCAACTGCAGTCATAAGCCATCGTAGCAAAACTGTTTGTATCGAAAGCCATCTTCATTGATCTTCACTCCACAACAACAAAAAAAGTGATGGATCAAGTGCTATTTAAAAAGTAGGTGAAAGATGCTTTATTAAAACTTGAGAGTGATGTGAAATAAATAATCTTATTGTATTTACTTACAGTAGTATGTCAGTAGGCAGGTTCAGGACAGCCCATTCTGTCCTGGTCTGCAACTTCAGTGCATTGTGACATTAATATAAAAATACTCACAAACATTAAAAAAAAATAATAATAAAAAAAAATATATATATATATATATATATATATATATATATATGCACCCAACCAAAATAGCAACATTACAGCATCAAATGTCAAACTACACACGCATTGGCAGGAAAACAGAGGCGAAATACATATTCAGCATTCTTACTGTAATCTGAAACTACTAAGTTTTGCCCTCAGTCCAGCCCTGGCATTCAGTCAGGAATAACACCAAGTCGTGAGTTCTAACATCAACTCGTCAAATTAAATTCAGGTAAACTAGCAGCACAGTCGGCCCTTAATTTAATTGACTGCAATAAATGGCTAATTAATATTCCTCTGAAGAACGCAGTCATTCTAACCGTATTTCATGGAGCTTTTCTGAGGTCTCCGAATGTCACATCACCAGTTTTTTTATTAGATTTTTTTTTTTTTTTCAGATTGAAATTTGTCAATCCATTTAGTTTAATCTGTTATGCTACCAGTGATATCATGCAAGAATCAACGCGAAAAAATGTCCCATTTGCTGCATAAAACATGGACATGCCGGTGTTACTCATACCTTTGTGTTTTCATGTTTTCATTGTGCGATTTCCATGGAAAAAAAAAAAAACGGAATTAATGAAGAAACATTTTGCCCTGTAATTACTGTTCAAACAATTATGTACTTAGTTTTCTTCCAACAAATGCATTCGGCGTCATTGTTTTGCGGCAGCGAGCAGAGAGCCAGCAAGACTAAAAACCTTTCATTCCTGCAAAGGCCGTTTTCTGGTCACCGTCAATAAAAGCATAAAAGCATTCATTTCCCACGTTTGTCAAATTAATAGCATACTCCATCTCCCAGAGGGCCGTGGGGTTCATTAACCTTTCTGTGAAGTGGGCCCGGTTCCCCAACAGTTTCCATAACCTCTGAGCCGTTTCCATCTCAATTATAATTGAAGAATTAAACAGTGACTGTAGCAGCGCGCCGAGTAGTGCCTCTTCAGCGAGAGACACCGAGTAATACTCGTCGAGTCGCGGTGGAATATGGTGCGTACTGTACTGCGACGGTTCGTGTTCCAAATGATAAGTCATTCAGTCGACGCTTTGTGAAAGCGTGATAAAATAGTTGTAGTGATGCTGTCAGAAAGGTGTTAGACACTTTACTCTGAAATAATGGATAAATATAAATAATGTATAGTGGTGATATTTCCAGCGTGCCAGCTACAGTAACTTTTAGAGGATTTTACTAATAGCAGATCGAGTCTGCTGCTGTTAGATATCACACGCTGCGTCTAGAGGCCACTTCAATAGTTACATAGGGAAGCATCAGAACTGATACTGCTCTGCGTCGAAATCAATATGTGATACCATGTGACATTAAGTACTTAAGAACATATCAAGGAGCGCCGATACAGCATCTTTCTAATGTACAGTACACATAACCTGGCGAAATATCTCCAGTGCAGGAAGCGTCATATGAATGAGCACATTAGTTCAGCGAGCACTGAGCACTGAGATACACCATGTGTACCCCGACAGCTTCATACGAAGTACTCGTTTTGCTGGGAGCAAGGTGTTTCACCCTCAAGTGCTCAGATAAATTTAGGTGTCAAGCTAGCAACTGTCACAGAGACTACAGGAGTATCCGCCGCCTATGTGTCGGCTATATTCAGGTCTCGAAAAACAATAAGTAATTATACTCAGTCTAAGAATAATGCCGGTGATGCGTACCCTATTAACACAAGCTCTTTAAGAGGATGACTGACCTTAAACATACTCAGCTCCAATCCATGGTTTTTAATTAGATATCTCTAACATAAAATAGCTATCTGTCTCCAGGAAGCAAGTTACACTTGGGCAAACACACATACTCACTCACTCATTTACACACTACGGGCAATTTTGAAACGCCAACTAAACTAATCTGCATGTCTTTGGACTGTGGGAGGAAACAAGAGTACCCAGAGAAAACTCCATGCACACAGACCCCAGGGCGGGAATCGAACCAGGAACCTGGAGTCGCGAGTGCTAACCACTAAGACCCTCTTAAATACTCAGGTTAACTTAAATACTTAACCAAAGATCAGAATATTTCAGTAGTTTATTTAATACAACACGTCGTGCTAAATGTTCTGTAAACGTAGCCCAGGCAGTAATGAAAGTTAATCATTCATATTTTAGTTAGAAGGACAGGTGGCTGCTGATGATCCGCGTAATTTGTGCCATTCAAACAAAATCTGACATTTGTCAATGCCTCATATAGCAGTTTAATCATACTCAGCTAGCCATCTGCATCTCATGTTGCGCTGGTTAGTCAACCGAAGCTACTGTAATCAGCACCAACTGCACTATGAGCTTCACTGAGTCTGGGTCATCAATTGTACAGGTATGACTCACACACGCACACACACAAACACAAACAGCAGGGTTTCCCTGCTACCTAGAGGATGTAATGCCAATATATATAAATATACATACATATATGATATCTTTGTGTAGGAGAGTGTTATGATTCCGGATGCGGATTAAGAATGGGTGTCTGATTCTCTATGCCTCATGTGCGCACATTAGTTTGCTGATAAAGTGGGCAGGATTCCTGTTTTAGGATTCCCTCCAAATGAGTCAGACAGGCAGTCAGCCCCCTTTCTCCAGCCCACTCTTTCCAGGGTTACCTAGGGAACTCGGAACGGGGGTTTCCCTTCGGCCACGCAGCTCTTCTCAAAAAACGCAGAGTCAAATGGATGGGAAAAGAAGTTCACGACATATAGTCTTGAAAGGAAAGTGTAAAGTATTGTAGGAACTTCAGAGTGAGAAAGATCGAAGATGAGCTGTGTATCAGGACTCGGATTACTCTCACAGTATCTTCCTGTAGCTGTTGCTGAAACACTGGCACACCTTAAGAACGAGGCTCGAATGTACACGTAAATGAGAAAGTACATATTAGCAAGTGCATGCATCTTAAATATACTGTACTATGGTCATAAATGTATGTAGAATTTAATCTATTATAAGATTAGAGTAAATCGAATATTTGACCTATTTATAATATTAGAAACGTTTAAGCCTTTCATGGAGGGTCATGTATCTACAAATAAAATTTTATCAGCACATCTTTGCTGAATCTTATATTTCCTGATAAGTGTGTAACACTTTTGTGATTACAAAACATTAACAATTAGTCTGCGGCCCTCTTTAACCACGTTACCACATTTCTCCACTACGTGCTCAGGGCAGCGATAAATGCGAATGTGGAAAAGAATCATAATGAGTCACTGTGACAATTTCTGCTTGAGGTCACATGGTTAGCTTAATAGTCAGTTTTGTTTTGCACTCTGTGATTTATTTAAAGTGCCGCATCAGCGATAGAGAAGAGCGTTAATCTAGGCCCCTGACTCCAGTTTGATGGACGTGGGTTTACGATTTACCGTGTAATCCTGTCTCAGTGCAGGTAGACTTTATAGGATTTGAATGTGAATGACATTGGAAAGAATTCCTCCCGCTAAAGTTGCGCCGACATGTTTTTGGAAACACGTCAGTTTCCAGGCCGAATCTTGTCTCGTACTAACACCTAGCTAATCCTCCAATAAACCCATTAAAGAGCACAGAAGAAATGGAAGAAGATGGCACGTTAGCGCTGTGCCATGTTGCTTCTAATCTCATTAAGATGAGAATCAAAGACTTGCCAACGATGGTATTCTAATTGGCATGTGCTTTGGGTTATGTAATTCAATCACATGACAAATTTTTTCGAGCGAGCAATGCGATGCGGCGCCTCACAAGACGAACGAGGGACAGACAGCCCCGTTGGAACAGGTCTTTCGGAGAGGGAGGAGTACGAGAGTTGGAAAGAGCAGCGCTTTGGGGTTCTGAATGAGTTAGTGTGGTATAATTTAAAGGACTTGGAGCAAAGACTGAGGGAGGAGATGTGAAGAGCGACGGAGAAAGGCCACGAGTGGAGGCAGTTAGCGGTTCATTTAGGAAGAGGAAGGCTTTGGATAGAACGAGTGAGCAAGTGTAAGAGAGAAATAGAGGGGGAGGGGGACCAGGCTCATGGTAGAGGTCCAGCCTCAGAAATAGAGCTGTGAACACCATCTGTCGTGCTTTTTCTCTCCATACCTCCTTCCTTCTCTCTTTCTCTCTCTCTCTCTGTATTCTCTGTCGCTCTCTCACTCTCTCGCTCGCTTTCTCTCAGACACTCGGCGTCTCAGCCCTTCTGTTGTGGTGTCGATCAAGCGAGACCCCCCTGTTCCCTCTGCTGGAGGAGTGAGGAGAAGACACATCAGCCGCACCTAAGAGAGGAATGGACGCAGGGTCATGACATGAGATTAGGAAGATCAGGATGGAGAAAAACAATATCACCCTAAAGAGAAGTTCATTGATAGGAGTTGAAATAATACTGAGTAAAGAGTGTGAGTTTAGCCAGTTTATTACTTCAGGAGCTTACACCAAAGCAAATCAAACTCAAACCAAATAAAGCTCTCCTGACAAAGAAAAGCCTGTTTACCGAAAGGAAAAGGACATTGAATAAGAATGAGACAGATTAGCTTTTCCGTTAGCTGAAAATTTTGCTTTGCATTAATTGTATCGAGGTGAACTTTGACTGTGAATTTACAGTACAAACCTCGGGTCAAAAGAATGCAGGCCTAAAAAGGAATGGAGAAGCCACTGTTGTGTCCTTCGCACTGTTAAGTAGCTTATGCATTGTCGTTGAATATTTTAGTGCATTACATTGGCACTTGTGTTTTAGTGCCTCGTGCTCGCGGAACTGAGGTGATCTCAAATGCACAACGGTTTCTCGGCTCGCTTCATTTCTCCACGCTAATACAGTATTATATTAACCTTACCGGGTAACCAATTCATGGCACATTGCTTTTAAAGAAAACATTGCATTTTCAAACACCTTGCTCATGAATATCATTAAAGATACTGTTAATTATGTTTATCGGTTTATTCGTAGGAGGTTTCACATAGCACAGGTCAGAGTGCACTTTGCTTCATCAATGCCGTTACATGACGTAGTTTCACGCATCAGCCGATGCCTTTTTCACGTATGCGTAATTCTTCCAAAAAAGGCTCAAGAAGAAGAATGAAGGTAGGATTCATAAGAGAGTTAACTAAGAGGCACAAATATAAAGAACGATGTTCAGGAAAGAACAGAACAGGGACGAGGGCCAAAAAAAGAAAAGATGAAACAGGGAGGCATGAATGAGTAATTCAGGCTGAAAGAGTGAATCGCTTGCTCGCTCGCTCGCTCACTTTCTCTCTTTCTCTCCCACACACAAAAAAGGAGACGGGACAAGGAGGCCTGGAGGTGGGTGGGCATCAGCGGCATCCCTCATACCCTCCCCTAAACGAGTTCGCCCACCTGTTTGGGTCTGGTGGAGGATCCTGCCACACGAATCGCACTTACACACACACACACACATACACAAAGCAAAAGTTCATTAGCACCCACACACACGCACACACACACATAGTGGGGGATCTGATTAAGCATTACATAACACACTGTTAAGGCCTACATTAGTAGGTGCATTTTGACTTGACTTGAGGAACGCCACGAGAAGCGTTTTTATCAAGTCGGATTTTAAAAACGGTAAAATGTAAGAATTTGTACAGCATTCCTATGGATCAACTTTTTTTTCATGAGGTTTAAAAAAAGAGTATGTTACTTTTGTTTGCTTAAAAAAAATAATAAAAGAACGAACGAACGAACGAAAGAAAGAAACCAAGCCAGAAGTTCAGAATCTGTTCAGTGTGTGTGTGGGGGTGTGTGTTTCCCAAGCTGTTTGTTGTTTTGTGTTGTATAAGTGCGGATTATTTTAAGAGCTCTCGAAACACACGCACGTGAATAATGCTCCGAGGGCTAAATAACACTGAAAATGTCTCTGTTATTCAACTCCATTGTAATCGGTCATTGGGTTCGTTTTATAGCTCGAGTAGCTCACGAAACGCGACCGGTACTTGAAGCATTATACGCGGCATATTCATGTTCGTTTGAGATAATGCAGATGGAGGTCGCACATCATGTTTTGTGTTTTTAAAATAGATGTGTACAGGATGTTTACCACCAAAGCCTGTGGAGTTTAACTACCAGTTCAGTGGTTTTGCTATCTGTATTTAATATGTTTAACATACATGCATGCATACATACTGTATATCATATCATACATACATGTATAGATGCATAACGGTACGTTACAGGACTCGTTTGTAGCCTGAGACAAGCAGATTTTATTTCTGGGAATTTTAGTTTTTGAACCACAGTTGCCAAACAGGCAGCCAGACAAGAGATAAAAAAAAAACATGCTCCTATTTCATAAATTCATATTTTAGCATAATGTCTGGAGTCTGCATGTGCTAGGACAGAACAATCATCGCTTGCAGCTGAACTGTATTGGCCAGTTTTTTTTTTTTTTTGTGAGATGTGTTAGATCATATAACAAGTCCAGGGGACTGGAACCTAATGTAAACCCATCGCAGGGCACAAGCATACACACACCCCTTTATAGGACACACACATCAATCAATTATATAAGATAATCTTTACATTCACTTGTTTACTGGTCATTGTTTCTCTTCCCACTACCTCAACTCATTACCTCATTACCTCGTCCCCACCAAGTATTGAAATGTTGTCGTGTTGTCACTTTGTCGGCCTTGTTTGCACGTGCACTTTATGTTGTCTCTTTTGTATAGGACTTAGATAGTTTTTCTGTTAATTAAAAATTTTCAATCTGTCTTGTCTCCGCTAGTCAGCTAATTAGGTTTCTAAGTTAGCTAGTTAGTTTTGTTAATTTATGTTGTATATACTATATGTAGCACCTTGGTCCTTTCATTTCACTCTGTACTGAACTGTATATGGTTGAAATGACAATAAAAGTCAGCACAGTGAAATGATTTTTTCGCACATCCCAATTTGGAAAGCCGGGGTCAGAGCGCAGGGTCAGCGCCCCTGGGGGCTCAACAGTAGTAACTTGGCTGTGTTGGGATTTGAACCCCCAACCTTTCAAACAGTAACCCAAAGCCTTAACCGTTTGAGCCAGCCAGTAAATCTTTTTCCCCTGACCGGGAATCGAAGTCGGGCCACAGCGATGAGAGGCGAATTCTAACTAGACCACCGGGGTATGTGATTGTTGATTGTTCTGAAGCCATATTTACAAAACAAAATCATATCACTAACTCAGAGTTGAAGCCGGTGACACAGACATATAGCAGCGATCTATTAATTTACACTGCAAACTGTGCAGAAGTCGGCGAGAGAAAGTCGAATAACTTCATGCCAATTATTAGCCAATTGTACAGTACTGTATATAAGATCCTACACAGTTAGTAATTTTGTTACCCATAAGATCTCTTATCTCACATTTAGCCTTCAAACCTGCTGAAAAGCTGTACTTGTGTCCCAAACTGTATCTTTTGCATCTTCTAAAATATCTGTAAGTTAATAGCTGCTGAGACAGAAAGTTTTTAAAAAGAAACTAACAGCTTCAAACTAACACCTCCTTACTGCTGCTCAGAATAGTTGTCATGAAATTGCTATCCATTTTAGCTTGAAAACTCTAAATATAGTATTGCTTGTAATCTTCTAGATGTAGACTTGCATTGGCACGTCGTCATAGACGAAGAGGTTTTTTTTTTTGTTTTTTTGCCATTGTGGCCCCTGAATATTTAAAGTTCACGTTCAATTGTGGGTTATCAGAATTTCTTATGGAACTGGTCCTGTTCCTAAGTTAGTTTTTTTTTTTTTTTTTAACACAGTAATGCCCCTCATGAGCCTTCAGGTGAAAATGTCATGGAAATAGTCGCCATGCTGGAATTTGTTTATGAATACTTGTCACCCAAACAAGTTGTGATGGAAGTTCGGTATTACAGTGGGGACTTTAGCAAGAGTTTATATCCTCAGCTTGTGGAGATAATTTAATATTATTAGTGTCATTTATCTTCAGAGAGGAAATTTTACAGAGAACAGCACATGTAGGGTGTAAGGGCCATAGGGTCATGCTCTAAGGGTCAGCAGTTGAGGTGGGGGATATTAGCTTCTGTTCACAAACCGCTGAGCTACTCCTGCTTTTTAGGGTGTGATTGTACTTAGAGATCTGAAATACCCTGGCATGAAAATGTGTCTTTGAAAACTGAAACAGTTCTGCTGTTGATGTTGTACTTAAACTGCTTGAGCCATTTGGATTTAAAGAAGAAAATATAAAAAATATACAGTATATATTTTAACCCTAACTTGATGCAGTGAGTACCTTCTCTTTTCTTAAACAGCCAGAAGGTCAGCATCAAGCAAAGAAAACAACTAAGTATACATAGTGTTTAAGAAAACAAGAATGCTGCAAGATTTATTATTTTTTTCAAGAGACATCAGTGTTTCTATATTGTTTTGTTATGCAATGAGTAAAAAAACTGAGGAGAGTACTGTTTTGGGAAAATAATCAACAGCAGGATTACATGATGGAATTTATGTATTTTTTTTAATTCATTTA
Source organism: Platyallabes tihoni (assembly GCA_030068045.1). Lineage (NCBI taxonomy): Eukaryota > Metazoa > Chordata > Actinopteri > Siluriformes > Clariidae > Platyallabes > Platyallabes tihoni. The sequence continues at coordinate 26,737,774 of JAQQZS010000039.1, forward strand.
TTAAGTGTTATTGTTGCCTCGCACTGACACAAAAACTCATCCCGTAAGTGTTAAATAAATGTTTTTCTACAGAAAAGTTCACAACAATAATTATCTAAAGTTTTTATTCATTGAGTAAAAAAATGCAGCTTTTGTTTACTGTGAATGTGCGCCTGCTTTGAAAATGATACAGAGACGTTTCAGGAGACGTTCGCATATGGACAGAACCTCCCTGATTAACGAGAACATTAATAAATACTGTACATACTATTTCAAATTGGCTGCAAAAGCTGCTGTTTCAGAAAATTAATCAACAACCCTTTCACTTACAGCACATGAATCAAAACCTTTTAATTTAAGACTTCAACTATTTTCAGTATAAGGGAAAAGAAGCTACTGAAAATGTATTTTAACTGATCCCGAGCAAATAATGTTGCATTTGCACTGCTCTTTGAAAATAAACTGTAGCGGGTACAGTATGGGAGAACACTGTGATATTGTGATAAATATTTCATACACTTAAGTCCTAGTTACTTTCTGTTACTGTTAATGATCGTCAGCCTCCGAGCGTTGTTTTTTTTTTTCTTAAACAACCCGAGTAGCTCGTCTTTCTCTCGTTGTCTTTCATGTATTCTTAGCCACATCAGCGATGTTCTGACCCGTACAGCTTCGCAACCTTACAGCTACTGTGCGATTCTTCAACAACGCCGCACTGTTAGAACCCTCTCGGCTATGCCCTTTTGCTGTTGCAGTGCGGGATTTATAAAGTACACAAGTGCAAAAAGGGCGCGGGCTGTTCTGTGAAAGGGGCAAGCAAGAATAACGCAGCCAGACCAAGTGGGAGCGTGGAAAAGCGCACACCGCTCTCCAAATACTGTTGACTAGGTGTTGCCATGGCAACGGCACCCCGGATTCCACAGGCTGCGCAACCCATCGGCTCTTCTAAATAAAGCTTCCTTGCACTTTCGAGTGTAATTGTTGCAAATGAATTGTTGCAGATCTCTGAGATGAGACCCGGCACTCGTCGGCTCTGACGGAGGTGAGGTGGGGTGGGGGGTTTGTGTCGGGGGGCGAGGGGGGAGGCCGTGCACCACGGCTCGCCGCCTCAAGGCCACTTTACACACTTTTACTCTGACTCCTCAAACATAATGAAGTCATTGACAGCTCGGGCATGTAAGCATGTTTACGTGCTCTCCAGCTGTTTGATTCCCGTTTTTTGGAGCGCTGTCTCTCTTTTGTCTTGTCTTGTCCAGGATTTGGAATTGAAACAATCGACTTTTGTTGCTCGTCCTCGTTTTCAGCTCCCCTTTGTTTTGAAAATCTCTGAGCTGCAGCACACTGAAGTAACATTCGTTGTTGTTTCATAAGAACTTGTATTAGAGTGCAGGTGGGTTTTGATTCAGAACAGCTATTTGATTCATGAATGCAGACTTTTTTCTCTTTTTTTCTTACATTTCAAGAAAAACTTCACCCTGAAAGAGAGATGAAATGATATTCTATTGTTTTTCATGTATTTTGCTTTAGTTTGTTGATTTTTTTATGCTGTATTTCTTTTTCTTTTTCTTTTTTTGTAAATAGTGGAAGCATTGACCCAAACATTGGACCCAAAGTCCCAAAAAAATGGACCTATAGGGCAAAGGCTTGGTTTGGCTAATTAGTAATCTGTAAGATAACGAGTGTGATAGTGTTATAAATATGAAAGTTATTTGACCATTAACTTGTAACACTAAACAAAATAATGTCTTTGGCACAAAGTACTGTAGTTTGTGTAATTGTTTGGAGTTTATTTGTTCACTCTGTAACACTTGTTTTGCAATCATGCACCTTTTTTTTGCTTTACAAATTATATATATATATATATATATATATATACATATCTAT
>JAQQZS010000039.1:26740003-26752383 GCA_030068045.1 Platyallabes tihoni
ACAATTACATGGTTAATCCCGGAGTCATTCATAACAATTCTGAAAAATTTCGTAAAAACATTGTGCAGGAATGGAAGACTGGGTTTCAATAAATAAAAAGTTTGTAATTACCGTGATAGAGATAAAGCATAGAAATATACATTTGCTGTAGATATCTGTAGATAGATAGATAGATAGATAGATAGATAGATAGATAGATAGATAAGGAATTTCCAGAAATCCAGTGGCAATGAGGACAGCAACACTAAAGCAGCTTTATACTGTAGTTACACATGTGTAGCACACTGTATAGCTAACATATAAATTCAGTAAACACAGCGTAAATGTGAGAGCTGACCAAAATTACTAGAGAAATGCTAACCTACAGACATCATGAGGAATGTTTAAAAAAAGGGGGGGGGAGGGGGGTATTATTAATAATAATAAGTGACGAAGTGACACCAGTGCAAATAGTAATAATTATGCAAAAGAACAGCATGAAAGTGACAAGTGACAACGTCTGAGTGAATTGGCCTGATATGTAATTGTAAGTGAGCAGACCCTGAAGCCATAGTATGTGACAATAAATCTAAAAGTCAAGGCAAAAGACAAAAAGAAAGTCATTTCTTCCTAGGACGTCAGGGACATTGGTGGTGCATGGCAGTGCTTCAGCCTGTAGGAGGCAGCGCACAATGCTAAGTTTAGGACAGGACGAAGATGTGCCCCACTCTCGTCCAAATCAATGTAACAACTAACTGTACTCTTTACAAATACTTTCAGGGTATTTAACAGAGGCGATTCCACACACAGTGCCTAGATCCCTAGCTTCTCTTCATCTCTTCATTTTGTGTACAACCATCTAAGCACACTTTAAAGGTCTGATCCTCCTACACGGAGCAGGAGCGGCTGCAGCGCCGAGAAATCACATTTATTAAGCAAACAGCTACCGGGCTATTTACAGTCAAGCACTTGTGTGCGGGAGCCGCTAAGAATATGGGTTCAACCATGACAAATATAGGAGTGCCCTTTGGGGAAGCGGCTAGGGGGAAAAAAAAAAGGTTCAACTCTTAGCAGAGTCTCTCTCTACATCAATTCCTGTTTCTAGGCAACAGTGAGTTAATATACAATTAATCATATGGGAATTTGCCATTCTGAAATCCAATCACGGGGTTTAATTCTCCTGGGAACTGGCTTTGTGTCGGATATTAAATATTACAGAAACGCTCGACAGGTTTAAGCTTGGATTGGTCATGAAATGAGAAAATGTCAGTTCATGTGAACCATGAAAGAGCAAGGTTTTTACCGTCTCACAGGACGAGTTTTAGGAGTGAATGAGCCTTAATGGAGCCTTCAACCTCATGAGGCCTTTTGAGCTTTATACACTGTGTACAGTATGCTCTCTCTCGCTCTCTCTCTCTCTCTCTCTCTCTCTCTCTGTAACTCAGTCTCTCTCCCTTTGTGCATTTATTCATTCTTATTTATTCACAAATTCTTTTTGGCTATATACAGTATATACAGCTATATACATATACAGTAGAGCGCTTAAAATGCCAACTGATCAGTTTTATTCTTGGCCAGGCCAAAAATGTCAGTCTATGCCCCATTATAGAAACAAAGTTGAACAAAACTCTGAGAACAACATTGAACTTTTGTTAAATATAGTTTTTAAATTTTGTTTTTAAGCACTGTCGCCTTGCACATCCAGGGTCAGGCTTCGATTACCGCCATGGTGTCTGTATGCATGGAGTTTGCATGTTCTCCCTGTGCTTGGTGGGTTTCATTCAAGTACTCCGGTTTCCTCCAACATGTCAAAAGACATACTTAGTCTTATTGGCGTTCCCAAATTGTTCATAGTGTGTGTTAGTGTTTGTGTGTGTGTGCCCTGCAATGGACTGCCACCCTGTCCATGATGTACCCCGCCTTGCTCACAAAGTTTCCAGGGATAAGCAGCGCCTATGAAATTATTTAATTAATTTTGTTTTAATGAAACAATGGATATCTTTGCTCTGTTTGAACAAGTACAGTGCACAAAGGGTAACAAGGTGTGTTTAAATGGACCCTAATATTTAACTATATACAGTACTGTATGTATCGTGCATTTTTAATCATAACGAACAGGGTAATGTGAACCTTCAGTAATCCGTTCAGTAAGTAAATATCATTAGGTAATGTGACAAGTTTCCAGGAGGGAAATTTAGCTTCCGTTCCTGATCGGTAAAACTCTGTGGGAACGGCTCTGTGTCTTTACTTCAGACTTTTACTCACTGTGTCTCTGTATGAGGACGGAGCACTGATTGACTCGTCATTTCACACATAGTAAAACATCTAACCAATCAATAGCTGAGACTAAATTCTTGTAGCCAATCACAACACAGAAGTTGGGATTTATCGGAAAAGATGGAAATCCAAACCTAAACTAGTTGGAGAAAAAAAAAACCTTCTTCTTCTTGATCTTCCAGCAGATTAAATGCTTCACAGTGAGCAGAACCAGTTTGCACATGCCGAACATGGTATAGTCTGATCGAATGCTTGTGAGCATGTAAACACACATCGTATCCGATCAGCGTGAAGTGTACAGTACACTCTAATCAGAATGGTTTCAATCGGATTGAAGAAATATTGTCCATGTAAAGTATTTTTTTTGGACTGTGTTATTTTTTCAAATGAAAGTGAATTCAAAAGTGATTTAAATTTAAAGTGAATTTGTATTCCTTGATTTTCTTAGTAATCACTTGTTTATTTCTTATTATGATTTTCTTACATGAAATTCAGTTTTTCATGTATATAATCTGCAATTCTTTTTAAATGTTTGTCATAACAAAAAAAAAATCACATTCTCTTTATTCTCTGGCTTTGTCGTTTACTGAATGTCTGACTACGAGTCTCTCTCTCTCTCTCTGTGACAATAGTCTCTCTGTAACAGTCAGTTTCTCTAGCTTTCTCTCCCTCTCTCTGTCTCTCTCAGACTAACAGTCTCTCTTTCTCTCTCTCTGTACGTTTAGGGACGCTCACTCAGAACAGGAGACGTTAAAGGCACTTTGCTATCCGGTGAGTGATGCTTGATGCTTTTTTATACCTCTCTGTGAGATTTCGTTCTCGTTAATGTAACTAAAATGTATGTACTGAAAATCAGAGCATCAGATATAAGAGTCTGAAGAGTACGACTAAGGAGAGGAATAAGAGCCTGCAGCAGCTCTCTCTCTCTCTCTGTCTCTCTTTGTTTATTTCGTAGCGTACGCTCGTCCCACACCTCCTAAGAGCAGTGGCTTTCACCGTTACCAGTTCTTCGTGTACGAGCAGAACACAGGCCAGGTGTTGTCTCTCAGCAAGCAGGAAAAGAGCTCTCTGGGTAAGAAGAAAAAAAAAAAAAGCCACAAACAAATGCACATGTCCACATACAGCTCAGTATTTTATTACCTACAGAAGGCACGCAGCAAGACGCACTCCCACGGTGCACTTACGCGGCCACGTATTTTAAATTAACCTGAAAATATCATACCCTAGCCTTTCAGCAGAACATATAATTAGCTATACAGCACACAGTGACAAGTACCACAGAGCCAGACATCGCTACCTACTTATTATAAATAATTGCACTCTAATTTATCATTTATACCTGATTGATCACATTGAAATAAACAGCATAGCAAAGTCTACCAGCTCTGTCTCAGTGCGTTATATGTGTACGCGGACAAACACACTTAATATTTAATGTACTAACAGTAGACAGGAACACAATATGAGCATCAGCACATATATAAAAATGCATTAGATTTATTCAGTAATATTAATCGTATTTCATGTTATCGTTTTAATTATTGATGCTGATTAGGTTTGTGGATGTCGGCTCGTGTTAAAGAGCAGGAATTGTAATTAAATAAACTAAAGCAGTCTAATCATTACATACCGTACGCCATTTTTAAAAAGTTTCACAGCACACCGAAGGTACGGAATGGTGTTGATTTGACATTTCTACTGTAGGAAATGTTTTTATTCGCCATCACGGTCTTTGTTCCAGGATCACATTGTTTAAGGATTTAAGGAGCCATTTTAGTGAACGCAGACAGACAAACGAGGCTTTTCTTTCATTGATGAAGTTTTTTTTAGGGAACCAGATCCGTTTCAAAAGATGAATTTATTAACAATGAACAACTTCCTCACAGATGTGAGCGTGAACAGAGATATCAGTGGCGATAACAGGTGCTTGTGTTTAAATGGCACGAGTCACTTGTAGCTCAGGTGAAGAGACACAGACAGGGATGTGAAGTGGACGATGCTAAAAACTCATTTGCGATTAAACACTTATAATTCTTTAAAATTTGTCAAAAATGTTGTTTTTTCCAAACGTAGTGGTCAGTGGATGTGAGGTGTCTTTCATAGGAGGAAATTGTATTTTAGTAGATATTGCCAGTTACTGTAAACATACATATACAGTTCTGTGCAAATATGTTGTACCAAAAAAGGAGTGCGTTCACACTTATAGTTCAAATCTTTTGGTTTGGACCAAAGCATAAAATGATACATTCGTTTTACATTAGTATAAAGTCTTGGTTCTCCTCGGGTTCACCCAGGCATTTTCAATATTGGACCAAAACACACAGCATGAGAGATGTGGATTATATATTGTGGTATCTTTACTGGCCAAAAACTCCTGATTTAACGTTATAAATTGAAAACAACACAGCCATGTCTCCAGATGGCGAATAAAACAGTCGCCAATGCGCCAATCCACCAGTGGCGACCTTCCCCCATAAAATAAATAAATAAATAAATAAAAGGCTAGCAGCGATCTTTAATCTTTTGAAAAACTCTCCCCTCTCTTGCATTCATGGCTGTGTCCAATAACGCTTAAAATCATGATATCACATTGTTCAAATATCGCACATTCGTGAACGTTCCGCTTTTCAAGGGATCTTGATACGCTTGCTTGGTGCACACCGAGGTTCTAATGGCAGCGTTCACACACTTACACGGTTCTGTCCTTTATGTCCCATTTTTCCTGAATTGATAAAGATTTGTAAAGATTCTAAAGATGTTCTGTGGAACTTTGCAGTAGAACTCTAAATAACTTTTTCTATTTTTACTCAGTTCTATAGGACATTATAGAATTTTAATTCAGCTTTATAGAACTGTGTATACCTCCAATAGGACTCAGAAAACCTGTAGAAAATCTGTACATGCTTATATACTGTAAAATGTACTCAGTTCTATAAGACTCTATAGTCCTGTAAATGAACACTATAGAACGTCTTTTAAATGCATGATCTATCATATTTTTACTCAGTTCTATAGAGTTCTATTATAGGGTCTACAGACCTGAGTAAAAACATTGTAGAACCTGCATGCTCTGTAGAACATTCATAGACATTTTCCTTGTATTTCACCTGCCATACTACAGAACTCTGTCAGTCTTTGATGGATTAGAGATTCTTTTTAATTCCCTATTTGCCTCTCGCAAGAACTAATAACAGACAAGATTAGATTAATTGGCAGGAAGGCTGCGGCCATTCATTTGTCCAAGTGAGTTCTTTAATACCCTTTCTCGTCACACCCGTTCACAATGATTGAGTATTTTGAAACGAATGAGGTGGGGACTGTGGAGACAGAGTCCTTTATAACCTGCAAAAGTCCATCCTCATATAAGGGTGCAGATTGGGGCAGGAGATATTAAGTTCACTGGTGGACTAGTCAGAATAAAACTTTTACACTAACCCTTGCGTTAACCCATGACCAAACCATTTTTATAGAACTCTTTATACAGAACAGTATTTCTGTAGGTTTTTTTTTTGTTTGTTTGTTTTTTTGGTTACTAATGTTTTATGGGATTTCAATTTGTTCTTCCAATAGAAAATATACATAACTTGTTTTTATGAATTAGAAATGGATATATTTTTGTAAATAAGTGACCTATATCCTTAGTGGATAACACTGTCACCCTGGATACCTCCAGGCCCCGGGTTCAGTTCCTACATCGGGTCTGTGTGCATGGAGTTGTCTTGTTCTCCCCATGCCTGGTGGGTTTCCTCCGGGTTTTCCGGTTTGCTCCCACAGTCCAAAGACATAGAGATTAGGCTAATTGGCGTTCTCAATTTGGCCATAGTGAATGTGGAAATGGAAATAAATACAACGGTCACCATTGGCCTCCACGGTCCCTAGCTGGACTACAGAGGTTCCTAGATGGTTGGATGGAAAGATCAGTTACGTATAAGAAGAAAACAATAACAGCAAGATGAAAAAAAACAGTGTCAGCAATTAACACTCATTAAAAACTGGTTTATAGTGTTTCAAATATAAAAAAATTATTATGTTTAAGTCGTTTTACTTGAGCTTTGTCACATACAACCTTCTTCAGATCGCAGCCTTGAGGGTAGTTGAGACCAGAGGTCAGGGTCAGCTGTGGTAGAGCACCCCTGAAGCAGGCTTGCCCAGTCTCTCACTCTTCCAATCAATAGGACATGATCTTAACCTCTGAGCCAACATTGATGCATTATATATGTATTACATACTGAATTTAGATGGAATTTAAGTCAGTAGTGAAGCTTGAATCACGAGAAATGACACTTAAATCCTGCATCATTTAAGCTGATTTCATTGTCTGCGTGTCTGAAAAAAAATTCAGTCTGAATCTTCTAACGAACGTAACCCATGTTTGTGAAGCTATCAGGACGTTGCTGTGGATCTCACACACGTGTCTTTGACTCTACAGCCATATCTGTTCGATACATACTACACTAAGACGCTTTATTATTTCCTACATTTTGGATTGACTTCTTAAAATGTATATTTTGCCTTTAACCCGACACTACAGCGTGTCTGCATTTGTATGCAAAAATCAATTCCATTTCAAACAGAAGTCGAAGTAAAATATCTGCTTTCTGAGTCTCCCCAGACTCCACTTCGCTCCCTTCAGTGTTTGCTTGTTTGTCTTTGACTTTGTACTCCTCTGCACCCCTCTCCCTAGCGTGTGAAGTGTGTGGGCCAGCAGTGTGTGTAGGGGGAGTGTCATGCTGTCTGCGCCACTCAGCGAGCGTTTCGGCTCTCTGTCCTGAGACTCACCAGCGGAGGCCCACCGTCAGAGGCGCGCTTCACGGCGTTTGAAGTTTTGACACCTTCGTCAGCAGCCAGTCCTAGCTGATTAACACAAAGGCTGTTTGATACGGAATCCACCTTGAAGCCGTTGCACTTTGGAGAGTTTTTGGTTTGGTTTCTTTTTTACGTTTTCATAAAATTAGACCTTTTTCGAGAAAGCTGTGTCAGAATGAGTTTAGCACAAACATACGGACATGTTCAGAGTCGAGAGTTACACAGACTTGAGCGCATATTGTAGAGTTTTTACAAAACACAAGTATGTTTCAGTGATTATGAACTTGGAACCATGTTTCTTGCATGATATAAGGTCACTATTAACTGCAGTTCACATGTGAGAGAACTTGATGTAATACGTCATGCGTAAGAATATCGATTGTGGAATCACTCACTCACTCACTCATCGTCTCGTCTGTACCGGTTTATCCTGTATACAGTGTCACGCAGGGTGCTGGAGCCGATCCCAGGATAATTGTACACTTTAGGTGGGGTGCCAATCCATCACAAGCCAAACACACACACACACACACAACGCCGACTAACCTCATCTGCATGTCTGTAGGCTGCGGGAGGAAAACCACCAAGCAAGGAGAACATGCACGCAGCCTGAGGCGGGGAATCGAACCCAGACCCTGGAGGTGCAAGGCGACACCTCTAGCCACCGTGTCACTGATTGTGGAATCAATTTTGCTTAAATTAAAATTGAATTTGCGGTGATTCACGTAATATTTACAATTCTGATGATGTATACAGGAATATAATATCAGATTTATTTCAGTGTGTTTTTCAGTATTTTCTCATTTATATATTATTATATTAGACTTTTATTTGTTTTATTTGGCTGAAAAATGTTAGTTGCTTCTTAAGTTTAGATTTTCAAAGGGTAATTGTTTCGTCTTTTAAGGCTTAAAGTCGAGCACATGTCTAGATGGTGCTGAAAAACCTTATCTCAAACTCTTTTACTTCTGGTAACCTCAGACATTTGTCTCATTTAAAAATTTAGACTCCAAAATATCAGCCATACCAACCTTGCATTTAATCATATGTTAGAATTCATATTGATTTTATTATTATTATTATTATTATAACAAAAATGGATTTAAGAACATTCATGGATTTTATTTATTTTGATTTATTTTTCTTCCCAAAATTGTTGCTGGTGCATCTCTCCAGAAATGTGTAGTAACACTTAAATACCACTCCACCCTGCAATGGCTGAGGAGTTTGATGGTGAACACCCAGAAATAATGCCAAACTCTGTTGCTTTTTTCCTCCCTGAGGCACTTTGCAGGAAATAGAATTAAAGTTTTTCTGTTTTCATTCGCTGAGATAATCGCTCAGTTAATTCGATCATTTTTGGTCAATTTGTTGAAAAAACGTTAATGTAATATACTCAGTAGACTACTAGACAACCCAAGCTGAAAGACTTATAAAGAATATAACAGTCTGGTGTTAATCCTGAGTTCGGCCAGGTCCAACAAGCTAGCTAACACTTATTCTTAGGCCTTACAAACATTCATTCATTCATTCATTCATTCAAGGTTTGTTTGAGACCGTTCCCACAATGGTTTCTCATTTCCTACTTGTTAGCTATGAAACATTGTAGGTTTGTATTTCACTGGTGAATTCGTAGTATACCAACCATTTATCGTTATAGCTTAAGAAGCTTTCTAAAAGCTTCATCGCTTTAAAACAAAAAGGGTGGTATTGTTTTGAAATGCATCGCCCAAGGCGTCAGCTGCTACATCTGACCACAAGTTATTCATAGCAGGGCATTCCCAAACACACTCCTAGACCACACAGACTTAAACACACCCTTGCAATTGATTATACTTTACATGCAGTATTATATGACAGGACTAAATTTATATATTTCCTTTATGCTAGAAAGAAATGTCTTCTGAAGCAAATGCAAAAGCTCTGTTAGATGCGCCGTCTGTATTAGCTGTGCATCGAGCAATCGATTGAGATGGACTACACTGATAAAAATACGATGTGGCTTTGTAGAAAGCTTGGCAGAAATGTTTTTACGGATCATCAGAACAGGGTCACCTGAGTGGTTGAGAGTTTTTTTTTTACTTTCTCAGTCACATATGAAGCTCGAGGGACAGACATGAAGCGCGTACGGCCTTCCCTTCGCATTCGCCACGTGTCGTTTCGGGTGAAGGTCACCGCAGAAGTTTCTTTCCAGATTGTTGATTGAAACACAATCAGTTTAGCGAGACATATGCACTCGTGGAAGTGCTGTCACCGTGTAATAAGGATGTATGTAGATCAGTGGTATGTCATCTGCGCGTGGCCAGTGACCACAGCTCTTATGACATTAATTGCTTAATTGATCTGATTGAAGAGTTTGGAGACTTCGCTTGTGGGTGTGGAGTCGTCTAATGATCATGTTCCACTTCCCCAGTGGTGACTTCAACACACACTCTGTCTCTGTCCCAGTCCTTGGATGTGTGTGTGTGTGTGTGTGTGTGTGTGTGTGCGCTCTGTGTGTATGTCTGTTTAGACCTAATGGTCATTTTCCACTTCCCCTAATGCCGAGCAACTCAATTTCGACTCCAGCACTGACGCTCTCCAAGCTTTGATCTTCTACTGTTCTTACAGACGCCAAGAGGTGAATATCAGGCCTGGCGCCCAGACTGCAGGCCTTGCATGTATATATGTGTGTGTGTGTGTGTGTGTGTGTGAGTGGGAAGTACAATGTGGGTCAGTGGATGGATAGTGACAGCTGGTGGTTGCGCAAGCGACAGTGGGGGTGCATGGAGGCGGCCAGTGTTCAGTAGGCAGAGAAAAGCATGTTGGTGGGGAATCCCCACTCCTCCACACAACCTCTCTAGGTCACGTTGTTACGCGTATGTCTCAGTGCCAGGGGTTCCGCAGGCTGTGGGCGCGGCGTGGTGGAGGTGGAGAAATGAACATGAAGTCCTCACACTCCCTGTTGTGCCAGTTCCATCTCTCTCTCTCTCTATCTATCTCTGTGTTCTCTTCATAGGTACATACAGTGTCAAAAATGCAGGACATCCTTAATTTAGATCTAGATTCTATTAAAGACTATATATACAGTATATATACCATAAACATGACCTTCTGTCCTGAGCAGTGACGTGAACTTTTGTCACTAAGCACGCTTCCTTTCCTGCTTGTATACTCTTCATGCCACTCTTACGAAAGCATATTAGTTTCTATAACCTGTTTAAAATGCAGAATTGTTTATCACAAGTGTATGATGCGAAGTAGTGGGAGATTTGATAAGAGTGTCCAAGAATTGCTAGTGTAAAAGATAGTGTGTATGTTGTGATATTAGGCAAGACTTTTATGTTTTCCTGTCTTTAGCTGATTTTCTTTTTTTCCATATTTATGCCTGATGAATCCTTGCATTCTTTACTGAACAGCTTCTACGTGGCATGTTTGTTTATCTTTAAAAAATGACCTTTAGATGACTTAAAGACTCTTCCCAGAGAGTTCAGTTTGAGATTTGTTAGGGCTTTGGAAGGGAGAGAACACTTTATAGGGTTTATAAGGTCCTATAATATAAGAAATACTCACTCACTCACTCACTCATCGTCTACACCGCTCTGTCCTGTATACACGGTCGCGGGGGGCCTGGAGCCTATCCTAGGAGACTTAGGGCACAAAGTGGGAAAGTGGGATACAGCCTCGATAGGGTGCCAATCCATCACAGGGCACACACACACTCATTTATTCACACACTATGGACAATTTGGGAACGCCAGTTAGCCTAACCTGCATGTCTTCGGATTGTGGGAGGTAAATGGAGCACCCGAGGGGGAAACCTGCCAAGCACAGGGACAATTGGCAAACCGCATGCACACAGAGGCGGGAATCGAACCCGGACTCTGGAGGTGCAATGCGACGGTGCTAACCACTAAGCTACTGTGCCACCAAAAATAATACTGTTAATGTTTTTTTGGAGTTTGTGCATAATTTACAAGTCAGCGTTTCTTGCACAATCTTTAGAATACATGAAAAAACGTATTATCCCCGTTCCTGATTTTGTATTTACTCGGATTATCTTTGCGTAATATTAAAATTTCTTGATGAATCTGAACCATTTAGTTGTGACAAATATTCAACAAACTTCTTTAATTTTTTTTTTTTATCAGGAAAGGGGAAATGACTTTTTCACAGTAATTTGTGTGTGGCCTAGAGATTTTATTTCTGCTGTATTTATGTGTGCTTAAAACTTTGTTGAGGCATTTAGATTATTAGTAATTATTTCATAATATTATTGGTGTGTGGGTGTTTCTGTTATGTAGGTCAAATTGTAAGTCATGTAAGTTTACATGTGTTAGAATAAGTTACACCTCAAAAAAAAATCCTTACAAAAGATCAATGCAAATTTTAGAAAAGTACTAAAGAATGTGAACGGCAGGGATGTGTTTGTACCTAAATGCTAAATGTTCCCTTACACTCAATTATCACTATAGTATATTGATTTAAGTACTCATATTCTCTTAATCAGTGCATTGTCGACATGTAATAAGGTCATTTACACGTGCGCTACCTGCCATGGACTTACAATCATGTTGCTCTGGTTAAAAAGAAGTGTGTAGGTAGTAAAGTGCCTCTGTTTGTTATAGACTTAGGTGTGTAGGTGAAACAGTAGCACAGCGTCTACACCCACTTTATGAACTCATGGCATTTGCACTGCTTCTCTGAACCCGAGCTAATTTATCTCTGTTATATTCTTGAAAAGTCAGGTGCATTCATTTAGAAGTGCAAGTCAAGTGTTAGCATAATGCTCAACGTAGATTAGCACGTAAGCCATGTGTAACAAGCACTTTTTCTGCTTTAAGAGCACAGAGACCCAGTCATCTTTAGTTTAGGGGGTGGAGTCGAGGGTATTCCTGAATGAGAACATTTCTGAAGGTGTTTCCTGAAAACAGGATTGACTGATTAAATTAGGATGTGAGCTGTGCCAAGTTGTGCAGTCATCACATCTTTTTGTTATTTATTTATTTATTTATTTATTTTTATTGAAATATCCCTGTTCTCATAAATGTATCAAGGCATTCAGAGGACGTAAACCTTATTTGAGCAGGATTAGTTACACAGTGGAACCTCGGATTGCGAGTAACGCGGTTTGCGAGTGTTCCGCAAGACGAGCAAAGATTTTTAATAAATTTCGACTTGGAAAACAAACAAGTCTTGGCTTACGAGTACCGAGTATCATGTATCATGCATGTACTTCTTGTTTTGATGCCGAGTGTCATATGATCACAACTGAGCCAATGGTTTTTCTCTCTCTTGTGCTGCAGAATTGTGGGTAATCGTCTCCCCTGCTGGGTCTT
>JAQQZS010000039.1:26761037-26771860 GCA_030068045.1 Platyallabes tihoni
AGTCATGCAGTGTCAGTTATTCAATCAGGGTCAGACTGTCAGCCAGTCAGTCAGTGTGAGTCAGTCAGTCAGTGTGAATCAGTCAGTCATTCTGGATTAGTCATTCAGTATCAGTCAGTCAGTCATGCTGGATTAGTCATGCGGTGTCAGTTAGTCAATCAGGGTCAGACTGTCAGCCAGCTAGTCAGTCAGTCTGTCAGCCAGTCAGTCGTTCAGTGTAGACCGGCCAGTCACTCTGTATCAGTCAGTCAGTGTCACTTAGTCAGTCAGGGTCTGTCTATCACTCTATATCAGTCAGCCAGTCATTTAGTGTCAGTCGGTCTGTCAGTTGCTCTGTATTAGTCATTCAGTGTCAGTTAGTCAGTTAGGGTCAGTCTGTCAGCCAGTCAGTCACTCTGTATCAGACAGCCAGACTTTCACTGTCGGTCAGTCAGTCAGTCATTGTCATTGTCAATCAGACAGTCAGCGTCATTTAGTCAGTTAATGCCTCAGTTAATCAGTCAGTGTCAGTGAGTCAGTTAGTCATTTAATCAGTCAGTGTCATTCGGTCAGTATTGATTTATCTTGCATATAGTGACATTTTCATTTTCCTGATGAAACCCCCTGGAAACACCCTTTGAGGCGCTCCAGAAAAGTGTGAGGGGTTGCTTAAAAGATATTCGAAAAAAAAAAACAGAAATCTGGCATATTTGGAAGTTTAAGTGGAATTCACTGTTCCGGGGAAGTGTATAAGCATAGAAGCAATGTGTTTTATCAGCTCTGTTAAAATGTGATTTGTATCTGTTTATTCCAAAGTAGGATGAATAATTTTAGCCATCTTCCCTCTCTATTTATGCTCAGATTAAGTTCCAAATATGATGACCATAACAGAACAATCATGTGACTGAAACACTATGGAATTTACTATGTGTAAATCAGATTTAAAAAATGTTGCCTAGTAAAGAAAAGTCAGCTTATTAAGTTGTACTGTTTTTCTCATTTTCTTTAGGAAACTGGGATCCTCAAGCATTTATGGAGAGGTTTGGACTTGTCGGTCCCGTCGACTCGATCCTGTTCCTTACTCAAAATTTTAATGATTAGATGATGATGCCATACATCTGACTCTTAGCTTATACTTTGTGCAACTACGCACCCATCAGGATCATTAAAAATTTGTAATGCTTTTCTTCCAGATAAATATAAGTCATGGGTTTTCTTTACATTGTTGTGTATGGACTATTAAACGTATATTTGGAAATAGGGTTTAATTACTTGATCTACAATCAAAAACTGTATTTTAGGGTATTTTAGGATGTTTAATCTGCCGTGAGAGTGACATATACATGTTGAATAAACTTGGGCAATGAACTCATTGGTTTTCCTTGGAGAGTGTGTAATGAGGCTATGTAATGGTCAGAAATGTGGAAACTTACAAAACCACAAACTGTATTTATACAGATTTCTGAGGCTGTGTATTTAGCATTTATTTGCATGCTGTCCTAATAGGAGAGGTTGAGTATTCACACGCATACACACACACACACACACACACACACACACACACATGGTACTTTTTTTAAACTCTTCTGCCACTCTTGCATAATCCACCCCTCACTTCCAGGCCACGGCAGCGGTGCATTCCTTCATTCTTTGCAGGCAAACTCCTCCGGTTGCACTGCTGCCTTGTGCTCTAGTTTGGGGATTTTTCAGCTCGGGGGATTTCAGGCTTGTGTTTAAGACATCCAAACACAGAAATAAATGACTCTAGGAATGGATGAGAACGATAAATGCTGGCTACTAGCACTGTTTGGAGAGAGTGTGTGGAAATATCTGTGTAGAGAGGAAGTACGTCAGGCCCAATAGAGGAAGAGGGGGGGGGGGGCGCTGAAACCGACACCACAACTCAGCCGGAAGTCACAATGGAACTACGACTAAAATACTCTCACAGCTACTTTCGGCCAGACGGTCCTAGAGTAAGTAACAGGAGGGGCACAAGTTCACAACTTTTTTTTTTTTTTTCGTAATGGGAAAGAGAAGTGTCATATTTGTGAATGTGATAGTCAAGTTTCCACTGTGATGTTTCTGTCTTGCATGGCCGAGTAATTTTATGTTTATATTCGGCAACAAATTTGCATGAAGCGCTATTTCAAGGAGAGTTTGTCTAATAATGTGTTGTGAATTTATATCAGCAGATGCAAAGGTTTCCAAACAGTCTGCACTGTTTTTACAACATGAATACAGACGGATAGGGATTTTTCTTTTTTTTTTTTACAATGTTCTCATCAATGATATAGTTGTTGTTTTTTTAGTCGATTATTTTCCAGTAACACAACACCCCAAAGTGCTTTATTCTTTCTATATCAGAACTCTTTGCCAATTATTTTTCCAATTTCTAATAAATAATGACGTTTGTTTCATATCCATTTATATTTACAAATAGAGTGCCCTCAAATCCCGTTATCTTCAGCCTCACATTTTATCTCTCTTAAAGTTAATTAAAATGCTTATATATATATATATATATATATATAAAACTACAGTTCTACCACTGAAACTCCTTCCAAAAGTGTTGAGTAAACATCTCCTCACCATTTGGTTTGAATCTGTGGTGAATCCACTAAACATATCCTTGTGTATAGTGTATGATATTATATTATCACTTACACTCACTTATCATCTATACAGCTTTATTCTGTATTTAGTGTCGTGGGGGACCTGGAGCCTAAACCAGGAGGCTTAGGGAACAAGGCGGGGTACACCCTGGACAGGGTGCCAATCCATCACAGAGCGCACACACACACACTTTTACACACTACGGGCAATTTGGGAACGTCAATTAACCTAATCTGCATGTCTTTGGGAGGAAACCAGAGTACCCGGAGGAAACCTACCAAACACAGGGAGAACATGCAAACTCCATGCACACAGAGACGGGAATCGATCCTGGCCAGGACTCAAACTTGGACCCTGGAGGTGCAAGGCGACAGTGCTAACCACTACACCACTATGCTGCCGTATTATATTATATTATATTATATTATATTATAGTATAAAAGCACATAACTATAACTATTGAGCTGCTGATTAAAAAAAACTGACCAACATTAGCATTCTTAAAATTGAATTTCATAATGTTAAATGTTTTTTTTTTATATACAAAAAGAAATGCACCACAATTGGAGCTCTGGTTATTTCAAAAAGCTTTCCTGTGTAGATATGTAAAAAAAAATAATAATAATAATAATTTGCTGGAAATGGAGTATTGGTTTGCTTTCCACTGTTGTGTCTCAGAGGAGCATCTCTATCAATACTCCACATGTTTGGAAACAAAGGGCTGGATTTGGAAAAGCAACTTTGATGTGCTAATGATCAATTCAGGTTAGTGGTGTGATTAACTTGGTATTGGTATTGTACACACACACACACACACAGTTCTCCCCAGCTGCACATGTACACTTCATCATGCAAATGTATAAAGATATATCTCATTTGCCTTCTATCTTTGATCCTCTGCCAGTATTTAGATCTTGGTAACCTCATTGTAGACACAAGACCTCAAATAGCTTGGTTCGGTTTAGTTCTCAGACACAATTAATCAAATTTATGTTTTTATATCTTGGTGAGGACCAAATTTAGACATACAAGTAGCCTTTCTGGACAAACAAGCTATTACGGTGGTGAGACTCTTAGCTGTACACTTATGTATGATGAGACAATCCTTGCCGAGGTGGCTCGGAGCATGCTGCAGTCGTTTCTGCAAACTGTCAGCGAGGGGAACGTCAATGACCCTTAAAAACTGATGCACTTGCACAAGAGATTCAACTGTCTGTGGGACCTGTACACACAATCATTCACAATTACCATTGTTGTTGCAACTCAGTTATTACCACAACCCCCGTACAGTCCTGACCTCGATCCAAGCCATTTCAGCATGTTTGATCCATCAAAGGAGTTCCTGGGAGGCCAGCGTTTCAGACGTGAAGCAGGCAGTCCAATCAAGAAGAAAACTTTCTACCTTGATGGTATCCAAGCACTAGTGAAACACTGGGATAAGTGCGTTAGTGTAGCAGCGGATTATATAGAGAAATAAAGGGAGTTTTTAACTTTCATAACTGTGTCCTGTTGTCTTGTTATTTTATTTTTTTTAACCCGTCCTCAAGTGACGGTCAGCCACAGTTCCAGGCATCCTGGTCTCGGTTCGCTCTTCACTGTCATTGTCACTTTACACCATTTTTTTAATGGATCATTATTCAGTGGCTGAAATGGCGTTTCCTTGTGACACACTCTCACCCTTCACTTCATTAGGCACACCTGTTCAACTTCTCGTTAACACAAATATTTAATCAGGCAATCATGTGGCAGCATCTCAATGCATTTAGGCATGTAGACATGGTGTCAAGACGATCTGCTGAAGTTCCAACTGAGCATCTGAATGAGGAAGAAAGGTGATTTAAGTTTGACTTTGATGGCGCCAGACGGGTTGGTCTGAGTATTTCTGAAACTGCTGATCCAACTGGTATTTTCACACATAGAACTATCTCTAGGCTTTACAGAGAATGGTCTCAAAAAAAATATATCTAATATTCAGTGAGCGACAGTTTGCTGGGTGATGATGCCTAGTTGTAGTCAGAGGACGAGGAGGAGAATGGTCAAACTGGTTTGAGCTGATGGAAAGGAAACAGTTACTTATCTGTCATATCATCAGTAACATCTCATTATAACCGAGCTCTGACAAAGAGCATCTCTGAAAACACAACCTTGAAGCAGATCGGCTACAGCAACAGAAACCGAGGCTACAATTCACATGGGCTCACCAAAAAAATCAAACAATAGAAAATTTGAAAAACCGTTGACTGGTCTGATGAGTCTCAGTTTCTGATGATATTCAGATTCAGAATTTGGCGTAAACAATATGAAAGCATGGATTGATCCTGGTGTGTCTCAACGGTTAAAGCTGGTAGTGGTGATGGTGTGGGGGATCTTTTCTTGCCACACTTTGTGCCACTTAGTACCACATTTGAGCATTTTAAATGCCACAGCCTACCTGAGTATTGTTTCAGACCATGCCCGTCCCTACTGTATATGACCACAATGTCACAAAGCTAAAATCGTCTCAAACTCTCTTTCTGACCATAATCTCTAAGGAATGTCTCCAGCACATCGTTCAAACTATGCCATTAAAAATTAAGGCAGTTCGGAAGGCCAAATGGGTCCAACCCGGTACTAGCAAGGTGTACCTAATAAAGTGGCCAGTGACTGTATTTAATAATATACTAATTTAGTAACTCATGATCATTTATGTAAGGTCTGCACAGTTGATCTGTGTAGTTTAATTAATATCCAGCCATCACGAGCATGATTTGCCACGTCTAGACATGACATAAACTGAAACACAGTGACCAATCTCTCGTAGGTGCAATGAAAAAAGTACTCTGTGTACTCAGTTTATATTTATGCATGCTATCAGATAAAGGGCAGGAAAGTCTACGTCTGTAATATTAAACATGTGTAAATAAACCATGAATAAATACTCACCTGTTTGTCCAAAACAGTGGAATAACCAAACATGGTTCAATATGAGTTGTGTTGGAAATGTTTATTTTTTTGTAATGGACGTTTTTTCATCAATGCATTATGTCGCAGCCATTGTTTAACTATCATACATTGTTTCCGAAATGTATATAACGAGTTGTGTAATCAAGCTTCCAGGGCTTGGCTTGAGGCAGCGTTAGCGACGAGGAACAGCCATTTGAATTGGCCTGAATGCAGCCTGGAAAGAAACACAACTAATTTGATTATATGCCCATGATGGTTTTGAATTTTTCCGGCACCTCGCTCAACAGATCTGTGACAGCAGAGCAATTCCATGGAATCCCTGTATGAAAAGTGAGCCAGGGAAACCCTGCAGTCAGAAACAAAGCCGTACTGACTGAATGGCACGACCATCTACACAGGAGCCACCGGAACGGCTGTTCATTGACTCGTAGCAAGCACTGTGATATGGCTCAGCATCATGTGTCTGAGGGAAAATTTGTGTTGTGTGTCTTAACTTTCCATTTCTAACCCTATTAATAAGTTTGCCATGTTAGAAAGTACCCTCATATGAATAGTGTACCTGCCCAGATGGAAATCCCTCATGCGTGGCTACTTTGAGGGGAACAGGATGTATGTAGACCGACTTCAAATTAAAGATGCTTCGACAGAGACTACTTTAATTCCTTATGTCTTTAGTAACAGCTTTATTTTGGTCTGGAGTCTATGCTAGAAATACTGGAGGTGGGAATACACCATAGATGGGAAATCAGTTCATTGCAGTTTGAGGAACCTCCATGTAGCTAATGCATCTATTGAGTTGAGGGGGAAAAAATCACTGAAAGAACTTGAAAGAAATCTTGGTAAAATTTCTCCCAGTTGGAAGATTTCCTCAAGCTCAGACTCGAACCACTGGAAAAATATGAGATGGAAATGTGGTCCACCATTTTTTTAGGACGCGCCAACATGATATGAACTCTGTTGTTCTGGTTCTAATGTTCTAGGTTCTGGTTCTACCTGTGTAGATGTAAAGCGTCATGAAAGACCCAATAAAGGCAATACAATTAAGTAAGCCCCTGCGATTATGCACTTCTTTTTGTGTTTGCATGAATGAGAAATGTGTAAACCTGAACGTGGCGTGTGGACAAGAATCTGGTAAAACAAACCTGATTTCTGGAGAAGCATCACATTTCTGCCTGCAGGACAGTAAAGTAGTCAAAAAGAGGTCCTTCAAGACAGAAGTGACTAGCTTTAACAAGTGAGAATCATGCCCAGGAGGCAAAGGCACCCAAAACAAGACTGAGAGAATAACATTACAGTATAAAGCAGGACTGTTTCACCCACAGGCAAAGCCAAGTCTAGAAAGGCATTCTGATAGGAGTTTTTTTGAACTGGACATGAACTGGAAAAAATTAAAGAGGAGATGGGTTTGCAAGTGTGAATTTGTTCTCAGCACAGACAGAGTGAGTGTTATGGCACGTTTGCCAAGCTCTACACGTCATGGCATCAGGCAGTGGAAGAATAAAGAATAAAAAAAAAAAAAAAAAAAAAGTTCTACTTCCTCTGTTTTGGTCTATAAAAAGTATTATTCAAATGATCAAGCCTCCATTCTCACTTTCAGTGTTTGCTGCCATGCTGCTCCAACTGCCACCCAACTGGTGCTGCCAATGGCCTTCCTTCTTCATTATGAATGAAATATCTGTGAAATGGAAAGAGCTACCAAGACGGGCATGCCAAGTGCCGGTTTCTGGCATATCCAGAGTTCGTTCTTTTTTATTATTAAAAAATAAATAAATAAATGCAACTATTATTTGATAGCTGATGATGATCTTAGGATGAGTTGATGTAGAGATTACGATCCACAAAAAACAACAACAGCAACAAAAAAGCTAATTTGTTGTGCTGTTTGTTGCTTGAGACTGCTATCTCGGCCGCATCAAAAAATAAAATAACATTCGCATCCTGATCGGATTGTAAAATGTTTCTGGTCATAGGGGGGGTGGAGAACCCATAGGAATCCCCTGATGACAAATCTTGCTGTGTCATGCTATCTTAACGTTATCACCTACACATGTTACAGTCCGCCCATACTGTGGCAACGAGCCACTGGATTCCCCCGGTGTATGTGCATTTGTCTGTGTGTGTGTGTGTGTGTGTGTGTGTGTGTGTGTGTGTGAGCTGTTTCGTGTCTATGTTTACCACGGCCCCTGATACACTCATGATTCAGACCCCTCTCCCACTCACTCTATTTTCGCTTCATTAGGGCCAAGTCTCTTGCGTCTAGTATCTGTATTAATGTCAATTGCCAAGGCGATTAATTTCAGAGATAGGGACAGTGTGTGTAGCGGTTCTGGCAACACGTCCGTTGTGTGGGATTAACTAGGCCAGGTGGAGGTGAAGGTCATTTAAATATAGGGATTGTACCATTTAATGTGATGGGGAAAGTATTACAGAATAGATCTGCTTTAATTGGCTGAGTGGAAGAAGATTTCCACCAAACTAAAATTGGTAAAGGTTCATTTATATAAACTCTGGATAAGCGACTAACGTACTGTAACTAGACGGTAACAGAAGTTATCTCCCTGTTTCTTAACCGTTAAAGATTATAGTTTGGCCATAAAGAAGATTTTGACAGCTGGGTTCGACAATGATGCTTTACGTTACTCTTTGTGATTCTAAAATAGAGGCGTATGAATGAATGTTAGCCCACTTAACACCACTTACACAAAATATTTGACAAATCCTGCCCACGCTCCCACGCGGATTCATTTTGATTGTGATATTTCTAACGAACAGTATTTCTTAAACGATAAAACAAATTAGTCATTTAAACCATCATGTCTCTGATAACACTTAGGAGGAGGAATGAGTGACAGCTCAATGACAGCCGAGTTAATGGAAGCGACCTTACTTCATGTCTGACTGCTTGTGGTAAAGTAAAAAACTCTCTAAACAGAACTCCATCCGTTCATCGATAAGCTTTCACGTTTTTATTTAAATCATAGATTTTTTTTTTTAATCATTGAGTCATCACTTCATTAACGTCACCAGAAATTATAAATTGGAAATCTTCATCTTTATCTTCTAAACTGCTTATCCTTTATAGGGTGGCAGGAATCCACACACTCATTCATATTATACAGGGGCAACACCAATTGTAAACATATCTACATGTCTTTGGACTGCGGGAGGAAACAGGAGTGCTCAAAGGAAACCCGCCATGCACATGGAGAACACGCAAACGTGCACACAGACCCAAACTCAAACTTGCACACAGACCCAAGGCAAGAATTGAACCCTCAACCCTGGAGGTGTAAGGCCACAGCGCTTACTATAGCGCTTACTAAAAAAAAAGGCCTTCCCCCCCCCCCTTTCTTGTCTATCAGTCTCTCTGTATAGATCTGCTATAGAAGCTGATGTTTATTCATTCATTCATCTTCTATACCGCTTTATCCTCTATTCAGGGTCGCGGAGAAGCTGATGTGTTTATGCAAATGACTTAACTGTTATTTATGTAAAGTATTATGTCAATTATTTATATAACACTCCATAGAGTGGAGCTCAGTGGCAAAGATGTTGCGCTTCTAAAGGAAGGCTGTGAGGTCAAATCCCAATGCTGTTGCTAAGCCCTCGGGCAAAGCCCTTAACCTCTAACTACTCGGGGGAAAAAAAAGAATAGAAAAAGAAAGAAATTGAGATAAATTTAACTTTAAGAGTTTCTAACATGAGTTTGGTTGTCATTTATAAACTGAAGTCATGCAAATGCAGCCATGGCTTTTTTTTCAAGCATTGATATTTTTTAAGTATGGATCTGGTCTGGTGAAATACTTTGGCATGGACCACTAATATGCGACACGTTGTGGCGAGGCCACAGCTCCAAACTAGACAAATAGTTAGGAGCAAGCAGATTTTTTATTTTATTTTTTTTTCTCACCTGATTAAAAATTGATGTATGCTGGGCTAAAATCATAGTTCTGTCTGTAAAATGTCAGTGAGCAGATGATTGTGGCATGGAGGAGAGTTTGAATTTCATCCCAGTTAGGTAGAAGATATTTGTTTGGGAGCGCAGGAGCTTGTTGAGGCCCTGTTGAGACACTGGTAGCCTGGGCTCGATGGCAGTGCTCCCGGGCCTCTAGGGGAAAAAGTAGGAACTTATTATTCTTCTGTGCATTGTTTCGGCCTATCGGTTGACAGGCTTGTAGCCGGCATGCAGATGTCAGCCTGATTTGCAGTCCAAATCGTAACTTTATCTTTCTCTCTCTTTCTCTCTCTCTTTCTCTCTCTCTCCATATTGCATCAGCATCCGTTCCAGCGCATGCATGGCAGCCTGGAGTTTTACTCAGTGTCGATAATAAGTGTGGCTCAGTGCCTCACTGATTGGCCAGGCTCAGGAATGGAGAATTTTAGCCGGACACATGAGCGGTCTCGTGGGATTCTCCGGCCTCCTAATTAGACTGCGTATGGTGAAGTATGTCCATCCTCCACACAGCTATATATATAATAATGATTATTAGCATTGTGACATGTACTTTTACTTTTTTTTTATTTGTTTGTTATTTACTTACTTATTTGTTTCTTTGTTTGTTTAGGAACAAATACTCAAAAAAAAAGTTATTTTTGTATGACTTTGTATTTTTGCATCCAGACATATTGTATCTTCTGCATCTGTCCTGCAGCTCCTGGTTTAATTTTTTTTATTCATTTATCTTACTCTAAATCAAAGTGCAACTAAACAGCAGACAGATTTTTTTTTTTTAAGTTAGTTTGTGTAAATTGAAATGATTAATAAACTACGTTTTTTATTTTTGTAAATTTTCTCCTCGGGACTTTAACAAGATGAAATATGACCCATGACGTTTGGCCTCTGCGGTTCCTTTAAAGGCGGCAGGTTCCGATCTCTTTTCCACCAGGTCGCTCAGGCGGAAGTGCGCTGACCAAATAAGGGCAGCGAGGAGGGCGGAGCCGGACATCACCGCCTTACATGGACTTTCCACTTCAGCGTGGTGCGCGCGGTCAAAGCCGAGCGCGCTGATTGGCTGTGCGTGCTCGCCGTATTTACAACTCAGGGTTTTTTTTTTCCGTCAGTGTCACCGGCTCGCTGTCTCTGTCTCTGTCTCTCTGCGCGGCGCGTCTTCTCGCTCACTTACTGATGGGCTTCAGACTGAGATATCGGTGTGCGTCGCGGTGTGTGTGTGTGTGTGTGTGTGTGAGAGAGAGAGATTAAAATCTGAAGAGTGGAAACTTTATTTTGAGCAGCAAACACAAACTTTTCCCCCTTTGCTTCATGGTGTGGATAATGAGTGCAACTTTGG
>JAQQZS010000039.1:26771968-26788196 GCA_030068045.1 Platyallabes tihoni
ACACAAACTTTTCCCCCTTTGCTTCATGTTGTGGATAATGAGTGCAACTTTGGCAAAGCATGGAAATCAATGTTGAGAAAAGTTTATAAATGCAAATATATATATATATATATATATATATATATATAAATGAGCGGTTTGAGGTCTTAAATACTTGTGCATTAATAAGTCCTTATGCATTAATGAGATTATATTTTCCTACACACACTCACAGAGAGACACTTTGAAGGAGTTAAAAAATGCAAAAGTTAGTTATTGTTACATTAATCAATTTCTCTTAAAAACAGAACTGTTCAACCCATCCTTAAACATTCACAACACAATATGCACTCATGCATCCTTTCACTCAAACCAACTAAAACCCCGAAGTAACGCAAAGCAAAAACTGCGCATACAAGAAAGAGAATAAAGATTCCTTCTTTGCTTTCACCCTCCGGGCTTCGTCCCAAACTGCGCGCCGCGTCCTGAACAGAACAGAACGGAACAGAAGCCCAGTGCGCGTCCTAAAACAGCGTACGGGTTGCTTTGCATGCTGCGGTTTCGCGTTGCGGTTTGGGACGCGGCCCCAGAGCGCGCTAACCTTCCACTACGAGGTGCTTCCATTGTGACGTCGTGCCCGTAGCGGCCGCAGTTTTTCTTTGTGTCTCCATATATGGTCATCTACGTCACGGGTTGGTTCCGCCCCCCCGGTTTTAACGAAAAGCGTTGGAGTTCCCTCGGCCGAGCGACACAGCGAGCGAGCAAGCCAGTGCACTTGTGCAATCATCTCCAACACCATCACCACCACCATCATCATCATCATCGCTGTAAAGATTTTAAGACTTTATTAAACCAAATCAAAAAAGAAAGAAAGAAAGAAAAACAAAAAAAATGCAGAATTAGGGCACAATTTAAAAAAAGAAAGAAAAAAACAAGGACTGTAAAACGAGGCATCTTCATTCCGACTCGGGAACTTGGATACACTCATACTTAAGAGGATTGTTTTGTTGTTTTTGGTCGCGGTTGGTGTTCGGCTTTACGCGCGGAAGCCTGGAGACCGCGGGCGCGTCACAGCCCGCGCGCTGTCGCCGAACCGAGACACTTGCTTGAACTTGCTATGACAGGTAAACTAGCGGAGAAGCTCCCTCTTACCATGAGCAGTTTAATCAACGCCATACCTGACAGCCTGTACCCTGAGGAGGACATTCCCACTTCATCTATGAACATCTTCACCAGCACGGACTCCGTCTCGCACTACTCGCAAATGAACACAGGTGAGTTCGCCTAGAAAGCGCGCGGTGAGATATATATATATATATACTGTGTGTATAGAAAAATAAATTCTCATAGTGTTTAGCTTCTGTTAGTGATTAAATAAAAGCTTGACTCGGTATGGGGTGTCAGGGTGGGGATGGATGCGCTTATAGTCAGGGCTTTATTCCCGGTAAGAGCGCACTGCTCGGGGTGCGAGTGGGAAAAAAATGAACCCCTTTGTATCTCTCTCTTTCTCTCTCTCCGTGTATATGTGTGTGTGTGTGTGTGTGTGTGTGTGTGTAGGTTGGATGCTACCTGTTTGCTCTTTTCACTGATGCGAACATGGTGTTCAGTCTCCACTCGTGTCCACACATTAACACCTTGACCCAGGTGTCCATTAAGCGCAAGTCCTGTCATTAGGAATATTTTTAAATTTTTATTATTATCGATAATCTGTAAGCACGTAGTTAATAATAATAATAGTGGTAATATATTATCACGTGACAGGAGTCGGAAGAGGGCATCCAGGTGATAATAGCATGCACGTGTTGATCTAACACACCTACAGTACAGTACAGTGTGTGTGTGTGTGTGTGGAACCTGTAAGCTGTTTTTTGTTTCTTTCTTTCTTTCTTTCTTTTTGTTTTATTCATTTTATTTGCATTGTGGTTTTGGATAAATTATGGATAAAGATTTAAGGAATAATAGCCAGGGTGTGATTTGCTTAATAATTCTACAGCGTTTAAATAAAAGCTAGATGAATAAATTAAATAAATATATTAAGACATACAAAAAAATTTAGTCAAACGCAATCTGTTCGTATTATTATTATTATTATTATTGCTGCTGCTGCTGCTGTTGTATGACTTTTATATATATATATATATATATATATATATTTGTAATAAGTTATTTGTTTTGTTATTTGGTCTAGCTGTCCTAGCGCGCGCAGGTGGGCGTTTTTTTGGGGGAGGGGGGGCGCAGCTTTCGAAATACATCTCGTGCCAAAAACGACTTACAAGTGCACGAGGATCCGAATCCACCCTAAAACATTGCAAAGCTAAACATGCAACCGACTTAGAAACTTATAAACCTCCCCCGATTTTATATATACTGTATGTGTGTGTGTGTGTGTGTGTGTGTGCGCAGTTTGCCAATTTGTGCACTAATGCAATCCCTTGCAGTGGGACACCATCATCATCATCATCATCACTGACCATATAAGGATTGGACTCAATTATAGAATTAAGGATTTAGAAATTAGGAATAGAATTAACTACATATACGAAATAGTTATTGCTCACAAAAGAAAATAATTTGTCCAGGCTGCAGTAAGTTTCTTAATTAGTAATAATTAGACTGTATAGTTGCACATTGGAGGAAAAAAAATCAAACCGCTAAATTTTGATAGTAATATGAATAAAACTAATAATGATGTGGTTAAAACCTAAATAAAGAAAAACACCTTGATTATGATTAGCATCTGAAATATCGTTTATTTACGTCTAAAAGACAGCACATAAATTGATATTCCTGATTTTATATTTAATTCTTGGTTTAATTGTTTAATACGCGTTTTTCTTTCTTTTTTTTGGACGCAACCCGAGTTTTTCTTTTTCTTTTTTTTTTTTTACTTTAACTCCAAGAATTTTCGGCAAAGCGAACGAAGCTTCGTTTCTAATTTAATCACAACCCGATCTGGTCTGACTGTGGGCTGGAGTGTGTACACAGTGCTGTATTCATGGGGATGTTGGCCAGAGGTGAAAAACAAAGAAAATCCAACGCTTATACAAATATATATTGATTAATATAAAGCTGCATAATTTGTATTTTTAATACTTAACTTGCTTTTGTTGTGATGTGTGCCTAAAGGACATGAATTAAATATAATGGATGAAATATCCATGGTTTAAAATAATAAATCTAAAAAAAAAATCCTAATTTTCTTTATATAATTCTACTACTACTAATAATAATAATAATAAGTCCACTGATTATTTTGATTATTTCTGTGTGTATTTTTTAGGGTCTTCAGTTTCAGTACTGACTCAGCTCCACTTTGTTACACACATTAATATAAAGCTGCTTTAGTTTTAATCACACATCTCTCTCTCTCTCTCTCTCTCTCTCTCTCACACACACACACACACACACACACACAAAACAGAGAGGAAAAAAATCTCCAGTGTTAATTTAACACCTACAGTGTTTCATTCTTGTCCATCTGGACTTATAGAAGCACAATGAGTGTTCATTTGTCCTCATGTCATCCGTCACAATGAGGTTAAAAGTGACAGGAATGACACATCCAATATTCAATTCGATTAGACCTAAGTGAAATAAATACATGGTCGATCCAGGAATTATTCTCAGGTCACAGATTTTTACCTCAGAGAATGTGTCTGTTTTTGCCCACATACAGTATGTTCGAGTTGTGAATCGTGACTTCATAAATTCTTTGGAACAGACAAATCCAGTGTCACGTTGTAGGATTGGTATTTTTAATATATCCATATATATATGTGGCAGGACTTTTTTTTCCTCATGTTAAATTCCATATATATTTTTTTAAAAGCAAAATTAGAAAGTAATGAATTCATGACCAGATCTTGAAAAGGTGGTTTCAAAGAGATATGCAGCAAGACTTACGTAAATTGATGAGCTTCGTATGTAGATTGTGTGTGCCTGCGTGTGTGTGTGTGCATGCTTCATATAACACAGTTGTACAGGGATTCCTGTATCTTCTGGAGGACACATTGTACTTTCGAACCTGAGGGAGGGAGAAATAGAGCGAGAAAGAGGAAAAGACTGAGAGGAGGAGGGGATAGTCACTACAGTTTCAATTCAGCCGACAAACTTTTGTTTTCTTCCGCCAAAGATCTGATTATTGTTATTCCTTTTTTAATTGTTTGGGGCGAACTGTTTACAGAGGTATGGTGAAATAATGCATTCCTTAGCCAAGTTAAGAGTTTCTCTCTATTCCCTAAAGAGCAGGACGTATGTTTAATCAGCAACTCCCAGTTGAAGAAATAATCTAAAAGATGTCTTTTTTTATAGAATTAAGAAGTGCGTTTTGTGTAAATTCATCCTCAGTTGACCTTTCT
This sequence comes from Platyallabes tihoni, assembly GCA_030068045.1. Lineage (NCBI taxonomy): Eukaryota > Metazoa > Chordata > Actinopteri > Siluriformes > Clariidae > Platyallabes > Platyallabes tihoni. Next base: position 26,776,306 of record JAQQZS010000039.1, read on the forward strand.
GCTTCTTCCTACAGATAATATCATGGACTTAGGAATGGGAGGTGAGAAGAGCAACAATGAGATCCCATATGCTTCCAGTAGTTTTCAGTCCAGTCGAAGCGGGCAAACAGTTACGTATTTGGGAAAGTTTGCCTTCGACACCCCTCCTTCAGGCGGCATTGGCAGCTCGGGCTGGTGCCCAGACAACAACATCATCAGCCTGGTGAGTGCCGGCATCCTTGGTGTGTCCCCGTCACCAGGTTCGATCACCACTCAGACATCGTCATCGGGCGGCATGAATGTCCAATCGTCAGACATTGACCAAGTGTATGCCCCGCCCCTTCCCACCTACTCCGCCTGCGGTGACATGTACCAGGAGCAGGTTTCGTTCCACCACAGCCCTGCAGCCTCCTCATCACTGTCCTATGCACCCTCCGAGTACCACAGTACCTCCAAAGCTGTGGACGCCAGCCTCTTCTCCATGATCCCCGACTATAACCTGTTTCAACACCAAGGTGGAGCGGGTGAAGCGGGTGCCATGGAGCACAAACCTTTCCAAAGCGTGGAGCCCCTTCGGGTTAACCCACCACCCATCACGCCGCTCGAGACCATCCGGGCGTTTAAGGACAAGCAGCAGGTGCAGCCGGGCTTCCTGGGCTCGCATCAGCACCATGTTTCCCAGCACCACCTCCCACACCAGACCCAACCCCTCACCCTTAAACCCGTGCGTCCCCGAAAGTACCCAAACCGTCCGAGCAAGACACCGGTGCATGAGCGTCCCCACGCCTGTCCGGCCGAGCACTGCGACCGGCGTTTCTCGCGCTCCGACGAGCTCACGCGTCACCTGCGCATCCACACAGGCCATAAGCCCTTCCAGTGCCGCATCTGCATGCGTTCGTTCAGCCGCAGCGACCACCTGACCACGCACATCCGCACGCACACCGGCGAGAAGCCTTTCTCCTGCGACTTCTGTGGACGCAAGTTTGCTCGCAGCGATGAGCGCAAGCGCCACGCCAAGGTGCACCTCAAGCACAAGGACAAGAAACCCGCAGAGAAGGCGGGCAGCTCGAGCGCCACAGCAACGACGGCTACTCGTACGTCTCCACCAGGCTCCTGCGGGAGCAGCGGAGCCAGTGGGGCCAACGTCCTGACTGTTACCACGTGCGCATAGGACTGAGACTGGCACTAGTGTTTGAGAAGAATGAGAAACTCTTAGAAACTCTCTCTTTCTCTCTTCATGCATTAGTTCTTTGGTTACGATGTTTTTATAAGGTGGTATAGTCACATTCATGTTGCCCCTTACCAGGGGTCGAGGGGACACACTAGTGTTTAATGGCAGGGAGAACAGCAGAGTGGGGTAGCAGCCGGTGGACAGTCAGGTCATCCCAGGGAAAAAACAGGGCACTTTTTCTTTTTTTCTTTTCTTTTTTTTTTTGGGAAAAGCATTACAGGCTCAGGGAGTCCTAACTTCCGGCTCCGTGGACCTACACATTCCAGTGATAATACAGTCTGGGTCAGATTAGTAAGTTTTTTTTTTTTTTTTTAATAGTATAGAACACAATCTACACTTGGCATCGATTATTTTTTTACACCGTATTTCAGTTGATGGCTCATCAAAATATGAAAAAGTGCAATTTAATTTCCTCAACTTTGTTAATACCTTTGTTTGCGCCGCACTTTGGTTCCTGTTTTTGTTTTTTTGTTTTTTTCTAATATTGCTTGTTAATTATTTTATTGATGATATTTTTTTAAAAGGATGTGCCAAACCTGTTTTTGGAAATACTACGACCAACTTTTTTGTGTGCGTGTTGTCATTCTCGTGAGTGTAGCAGGGATTATTGTTATTATTATTATAATTATTATTATAGCGAGGCTACTGGACGATCGAGTTTAAAGCAAAGCCTTGACTATGACAGCACTGAAAGGCTCAGCGAGTTTGAGGATCAAGAGGGTGTTTCTTGTGTAATAAGACTGCGTTATCTTCATATCAGTACGGTTAAGGGATAAACAGTAACAGGTTGCCTGTACAATATAACAAAAGAATGTGTGACTTGGCATCCGAGCTCACTAAGTGCAGTTTGCTTATAAGCATGAAATTCAGATACAATCCGCGGCGTTTTTACTTGGAGCACGTGATCTGGTAAAGGCCAACAAAGCTACACGTGTTCTGTTTAATGCTGAGATCTGTAATCGTCCTGCCATTTCATAGGTTTTTTTTTATTTTATTTTATTCCTATAATAATAGTGGATTAATATTTTTTTCTTTGTTTTTCCAGTCTGTATGCCTGCATGCATCATGTGTTGGTAGTGTGTCTGGATTAGCACTGAAACAAAGGACATTTCTGTGAGCAATATGCGTGCATCTCGACCCCTCGTAACAGGGAGTCAAAAGAAGCGATGCGAAATGTGAAACTTGTTCACGTCCGTCGTTATGATATTTTACGTTTTCGTGTCACCGTCATTGCTGTTGTGTTGTTGATGATGGTGGCTCTTGATGCTGAGTTCCCCACGGTTTATCTTGGTACGTTCCGTGCGTCCTGTTCGTTTCGAGAAAACACACACAGCCAAAAAACGATGGAAACAACAGCCTTAGAGCATTAACGCACGGCTAACCCTGAACGCCGGCTTTCTGACTGAACTCAGCCATATGCATGTCATTAGAAATGTTTTTGGATGAAAACAACTTGGACATTTTATCGTTTTGTTTCGTTTATTTGTCTGTTTTGTCATTGTTGTTGTTGTTTTTTTTTTCCCCTTTACAGCTCCGAGGGGCATCAGCAGTAACGTGGTATCTCCACGTGTTTTATTTTATTATTATTATTATTTTTCCCTCCTACTTGGAACACACTGAGAGATTCTGACTATCCTAGAGGGATGGTCTTATGTACAGCCGCCTATATAAACACACGACTATGTGTTTTCTACTAAGAATGTACAGTTTAAAAGGAAAAGCAATGCGCTTCAGTATTACCGCGTGTTTCAATGTGTGCGAGCACGCACGCCTCCACACTCCCAGGATGCAAAAGGGTGTGTTACCGTACATTTCTAAAGACTGTGTATATAATGTAGAATGTGTTTTTTTTTTTGTGTCGTTGTTGTTTCTTTGTTTCTTTTTTAACTGTGAGTGCGTTTAAAAAAAAAAAGAGAAGTGTTGTCCAGCGGTGTCAAACCTGATGCATCTTACGTCCTGAAATATAGTTTTTGTGCATAATATACAAAGATGGAGACACACTGAATGATGTGTTTATTAATAAAATAAACCATGAGGTTATTTGAAACACTGTGTATCGTGTGTATGTCCATATGTCAATGTGTTCTCTTTTAATCGGCAGCGTTCAGAGATGGTAAATCGATATAACAGCATGACTCGCCCGGGGCATTTCGTGTTCTGCGTGTTCACACACACACACACACACACACACACACACACAGGCCTAAATATAATAATTGTTCGGTGAAAATCACCCCTTCACGTGATGCTCCTAATAAACTGACCCGTTTAGCGCTGAGTCTTGCTGTCCTGTGCGAAACCCTACCACTTGTGGGCATGCGTGTCCTGGCACTCTGCCACGTGTCCTCCAATTAACACGGCCCCCGTCGGCAGCGCGGTTCTGTCTTCTGTCAGTTTCCCGGAATGAATGCGTGCCCGAGACCGTAGGCGTTGGTTGACGTTGGCTAATCTCGCAGCATGAATTTATCAACATGAATAGCGCAGCATGCGTCTCGTCCTTTAACAGCATATGGAACGAACAATGCAAAGACGAGTGTCTCATTGCAGACACGACGCCTGTTCCGGAACGACTTACACTACCTCCGAGCGTCATCGAGATGTTGGTCTGTTTTTCGCTCTGGTTAGCGGGTTCACATCCTATAGTGGTGCCAGTGCGATTGAACCCTTAGCTTTCAGCGATTTACTCTTTTAGTCATTTTTCGACACCGCTCAGACTGATCAGCTTCCAAATCAGCTTTCGTGCTAATACGATCATTAACGCCATCATGCTCGTCTTCTCGTACAAGGCTGACCTCTCCAAGCCGATTCGTATAGCTGCACTGCATTCTGGGACTTTGCTCCAACATATCCACTCATTCTATACTATACTACTATACAATATTTTTCATTGATTATAAAATGTGGATGGAAAATACTGAGAGAAAAAACTTACTATTTGTTTTCCTGTAATATCATTCAGCCAAAACACAGTATTGGTGCTGAATTAATAAATTTTTTTTAAATGTTATACATATAATACAGAAAATGCGTATGCTACTTCTGAAGTTTATGCAACATGGAAGTCTTGCTTCCGTAAAAATTTCAGTCGATTTGGAGAGATGATTTTATACGTGTCCCAAAAATGGCCATTTTTCAACATTATACCATCTCACCTCAAACAATAATAATTAAAATGCTAATTATTCACATTTCTTATGTGTATAAGCTTCAAGACGCATATGACCTGTAAAAATTGTTGCTTAAATTAGTTTTTGGGTAAAAGCCTAAAAAGGGGAAAAAAATTTTTTTGTAGTGTCTGTAACCATTTCAAATTCATGTTGCGAAATCTTAACAGTTTTGCATTTTAGTATAAAAGGGCATGAAATTGTATTTAGGAAACATGTTTTTTTTTAATCTGATAAAAAATATAAATATGTACTGTATGCATTAAAAAAAAGAGATAAGAAGTATTATGAAAAGTGATTCTACCTGAAAAATCACTTTTTTACCTCAGTGAGACACGTTTTTGTGCACAGATACCATGTTTTATATGTATTGAATACAGTGACGAGGAAGCCTTTCTTCGTCTTCTTGTTGTTTCTTTAGAACCAACACCCTCAGGCTTGTATCAGTAAACGCCATTATATCTGCACCAGCTATATCCTAGCAATGGGAATAATGAACCGTCTTCTGTATGTTTCACCACTGAGTCTTATAAACTATTAAACAACAGTACCACAGGGTTAGCACCGTGGTCTCGCACCTCCAGGGTCAAGGGTTCGAATTCCGCCTCGGGTTTGTGTTTTTGAGTGCGGTTTGCATGCTCTCTCCATGTGCTCGGTGGGTTTCCTCCACGTCCTCTGATTTCCCTGTACAATCTAAAGACATGCGTCTGATTGATGTTTATAAATTGCCCGTAGTGTACGATGTGCGTGTCTGAGTGTGTGTGTGTGTGTGTGTGTGCGTGTGCACCCCGTGCCCCCAGCTCCCTGGTGGAGTAGGATCGAGAACCTACTGTATGCACAGAATAATTGTCTCCTATACGGTGTTAATACTGTACATGGAATATCACCTGCTGTATGTACAGTATAAGGCGAACACGCCGGTGCATCAGGTGCATATTTAAAATGAAATGAAAAAAAAAAAAAATCTGAGCTTTTCTTTCTTGCTAAAATATATGGTGCTTGAGAGCTACAACAGCACTGGACAGAGTTTGCATGTGATTGACATTTTATTGTCATAAAAATATCACTTTTTGTTTTTATTATTGGAAGTGAAAAGCTGTGATTTTTTTTTTTTAACCAGAGACAGAGAGGCATTTATGCACTGATGTAGATCTTAATGAAAACACCACTACTGATGTGTGTGTGTGTGTGTGCATGTTTGTATTGTGTCTCAGTGTGTGTGCTTGCTGTCGAAAAATCTCTGCTGTAAAAGGAAAATCTTAGCATGAATAGGTTACGTGCTCTGATCGAAGAGGCAAACGTTGGCCCTCTCTATGGATTCGGCTCCTGCGCTCTTCTGCAGCTTCTTGTTCTTTTGGACTGATATCTTTATTTCTCAGGGATGGTTTTACATGGTATGGGGAGGGAGGGGAGAAAAAAAAACTGTTGTTTTCTTTATTGTTACAAAAATAGCTTCTGGCATAAGTGTTTTTTCTTTGATTTGATTTTTGTTTATTTATTTATTTTTAAATATTTATTTATTTATTTATTTATTTGTGCCAAGAACTGTCAGAACGCCGGGCCAAACTGAACCAGGAAAACAGAGAAGGTAGTGTTCACAGATCAGATGGAAGCGGAGCCTTTGGGTGTGTGTGTGTGTGTGTGTGTGTGTGTGTGTGTGTGTTGAAGCCAGAGATAGTTCGTGTTCACATGTACTACAGTATATCAAATAGGTCAGAGTTTTGAAGGAAAAAAACATAACCATATGAAAAATGGCCGATAGAATTACATATTAATAATTAATAGTTCTATGAATTCTCCCACAACGCTGTTGAGTTCTCCGATACGATTGGTCAGAAGGTTTGGATTAATTTCCTATAATAGCAGCTTTGACGGTGGTGCACTCGAGCTAATGCGCAACATTTATTTCTGTGGTTACGATTTAAAAAGTTAGATTTTTTTGTGTGTGTGTGTGTGTGTGTGTGTTTGGAATGAGTCTCCAGACGTTAAAGTTTAAGTTTTATGCCAGGCGAAGATTCTCTAAATCTAAATCCAGATGCTCATATGTGGGTGCAGCAGATGTCTGGACCACTCTTAGTAAAGATGATTTTTAATAGGGGGCATTTATAAAAAATGCTGCTTGTTTGGTGATACAGAAGCATGACAACATACACTTTCTGTTTGACCACAAGCGCTCGCCGTCCATCCGGACGTCCATGCCAAGCTGAGAAGCCATCTTCCATACCGCTCTCGCTCACTTTCCTACGGCATGAAATATAATATTATAAATAATATCTCCATCCTCAAAAGGGTTGATATGTTGTATGATATGTTCTGAGATGCTTTCCGAGTTGTACAGCGTGCTTATTCGAGTTATCATAGCCTTAATGTCAGCTCAGACTAGCTGAGACTAGTCTGAGACTGTCAAGTCTCAACAAAACTTGCTCATGTGTTCAAATTGTATGTTTTCTGCCACCAAAAATCAGACCAACGTGAGATCAGTACCGGCTGTTGTGAACATGTTTAACCCACGTTGTGTTGGACTAATTGTGTTAGACTGGCTAAAACCAGACTTAATGTATAAGCATGTTAGTCCGCGTGAAATGGTAATAAATCCACCTTCTCAAAGTGGAACTAGCGATATTCAGATAATGCCATTGGGAGTCGAGCTTCTCTCGCGCCTTTGATCTACTTTTCTCACAATGGGCTTCGATCTGGAAGTTAAAAACAAACAAAAAAAAACACAGCAGAAGAAAAGCTGCGAACAAGTCGTCTGCCTTTTGGCTAACACTATAAACATGAACCATAGAGTGAATCTCGCTTGTACCAAAAATAACTGTATATGTATATACAGCGCTCTAAAGTTGTCCGTGTTTTCACCCTTTTACATGATACCAGTTTGACAATAGATAACTTGTTTTTTGATGTCTAAAGCTTTCCCGTTATCACACACCAGCAAGGCTTCCATATGAGCACATTTTGTATTTTAAATAATCATTGACCTTTGTTGTGTTGCTGGCGCGGTTCTGTCCCGCTTGGGCTTTAACTGATAAAAAAAAAAAAAAAAAAAAACTAAACACATTTGCATTGATCACTACACAACAGCTGTTTCTTTCTTCATGTTTGTTTTTTTTAGGCACAAATTTGTATTTCACTCTTTACCTAAATTCACGTTTAGGTTTCACATTATAAACACGCCACATCATGACCAGTTTTACGAGTCATTATAAATTGCTGGCGTCATCACATCTTGCGTGACAGGTTTATGTAAGATATTAAGACACATTCTTTTAATGCTTGGTGAAACGAATGTCATGTTAAGTCTAATCCCAGAAATACACGTTTTATTGTCGTTTGCTGAGTCGTTTGCAGCGTCATAAAGGACCAACGAGATCGAAACAATGAACTATGGAGAGAAAAATAGAAAGTCAGAAAGAAAACATGATGTTTTTTTCTCTTGTTAATACAAAAATGCTGAATACTTCATGCTGTTCGGTCAGCAGGTGTCGATTACCAACTTACACTGGAATCCGTATGTTTAATCTGAAAAACCTGAAATTGGGGATATTCTGAGCTTTTCTGTGAAGTGGTCTTTACTTATCTTTTGTAACACTCAGAACCCTGGTAGACATTTAGATCTCACTGAGCTGAACAGATGCATGTAATAGGATCTACACAAGGGGAAGTCAGTTATTCTGGGTTGTCTGCTAAACACCCAATGGACTTTGTTATACCCCTTCTAGAGGTTTTATACGATAGAGGTTTTATACCAAACTGGGCCAATACGATCTCAAGGATGAGAGGATGCAAAAAAAAAGGGATTTTTGATATCTCAAATGGTTTAGCCATGGATAGGCCATAAACATATGGCAAAAGGTGGCTAATAACATCCTTGGTTATGTAATTATATAGTTATATATTCTGTCATGGTCTGGGTATTTCCCCTTTAAATGCATGTGCTCACTGTCTTTCTGGTTTTGCCTGGGTGGCAATAGCATGGGTGCTTGGGCTATCATTGTTGTGTTGTAATTTATAAGTTTTTATAAATTAAATGTATGAAATATAAACACTAAAATAAAAAAGTCCCATTTGCAGTTCATGACAAGCCTTGTGGAACTGCAAACAGGACTTTTATGGCTTCAATGTGGATTTTTTCTTGCTAAGCTTGCTAATTTTTTCTTGCTAGTTGTCCTGAGGACAGATTCTCCCACCTGAGCTGTGGATCTCTGCAGCTCCTCCAGAGTTACCCTGGGTCTCTTGGCTGCTTCTCAGATTAATACTCTCCTCGCCCGGCCTGCCAGTTTAGGTGGACGGCCATGTCTTGGTAGCCACCATCTGGTGCCGCCAGATGATGGATTGAACAGTGTGCTCAGTGAGATGCTCAAAATGTATTATTATTAATTTTTTTTATAACCTAACTCTGCTTTAAACCTCTCCACAACTTTATCGCTGAGCATTCTGATGTGTTCCTTGGGTGTCATGATGCTGTTTGTTCACTAATGTTTTATTTATAGTATTATAGTATTTATACTGAGATAAAATTTTATATAGAGGTGGATTCGATTTACTAATTATATGACTTTTGAAGGTGATTGGTTCCATTGGATTTTGGTTAGGGGTTTTAGAGTAAAGGGGGCTGAATACAAATGCAAAAATACATTAATTCCCAATAAAATACTTTAGGTTTTACATTTAGATTGTGCTTGTAACTTGACAAAATACCAAAAAGTTCAAGGGATATAAATATTTTGGAAGGAAATTTATACTATACTTATGTATAATCACTGTGTGTGTGTGTGTGAGAGAGAGAGAGAGAGAGAGAGATTTGTGTTGAACCTCAGAGTCCTGTAAATTTCACTCTCACCTGTTGAAATAAACCTGACTCAACTCTACCACTTCGCTTGCCGTACTTTAAATCCTCCCAACAGCAAAATACCAAACAAAGCATTCTCCCCTACCATTGACTACTATTCAGTGCATAACATAACGCCTTTCACGCCCTACCTAGTGGACTACCTTTTAAACTGCTCTCGATTTGGGACGCGGCTCATGTCCAACTTCCTCAGCTTACATAGTTGTAGCTAGACAGGGAGAAAAGGCGATGTTTTTGGAAATAAAGTTGTTGTTCGCGGTTAAATTGGAGTAAATACGACACAATGAGCTGGTACGTATCACGAAAAACTGTTTTATACAATGTTTTGGGTGAATAGTTAGCTGTTAGGGGCTGGTTTGTCCCGGCTAATTAGCTAGCGTTAGCATTAGCATGCTAGCATTGTAAGTGTACCTGTTAGCTTGACGTGTATAAACATATATGACGGAAATAATACGTTATGTTCTTCTAAATAAAAAACTAATAGGTCATTTAAAGGTGTAAAATACTTTAGAGACTTTCTAATGTATTCTTAAATGAAAAGAAATCCCGATATTTCTTTTAACTTACGTTGCTAATTCTTTTGGATGTTTAGCTCGCTTAGCTTGCTAAAGTTTTAGTTTGGTTTGTTTAATGTATTTGGTTTTTTATATTTTTTGTTTATATTCCCTTTTGCAGATGAAATTTGAGCCTGTTGTTGATTTGTACCTTCTCTTTGACTAGTAATAAAACTAAAACCCAATTTCATTAAGTGTAATCTAGGGCTAGCATGTTTGTTAAGCTTGTTAGATCACTGATAGTGTTGCTAAGAGACTTCAGACTTCCACACTGTCTCTGTCTTGGGACAAAATGTCAGCAAATGTCTGAGAAATAATGGGTTAAAAAACCTCGAAATGCCATCCTGGGACAGTGTTTTCCTAAACCGTGTCATCCTATATAGTTAAAAATAATAATGTGGTGTAAAGGTTTGTGTTTTTGTAGTTATACAGGATTTATGTTACTGATAAGTCTGTCTCGTGTCTTTTCTTTTGAATTTGGACAATTTGAAGTATTCTTAAGTTTTCTTTTAATTAACTTTAACAAAAGAAAAATACATAATTCTTTCCCCACATAATCTTCTTGATTTTGAGTTCACTTTGTCTGTCTGTCAATAAGCTTTTGTATTCCCTCATTACAAAAATTGTTTATGGCTGAGCTTTGGGCCACGAATGCACCGCTGTCTTCACTTCTTCATCAGAAGTGAATCTTCGTCTTCGTAGGGCTGGTTTCAGGAGACCAAATGGGTGAAGTCTGAAGGAACGAGATCAGGACTATAGGGAGGACGCTTTAACACCTCAAAATGAAGTGTCGACAGTGTGGCCAGAAGTGTGTGGACTTTCATCGCCGTGCAATGTCACAGAAATCAGTCCTCTGGTATTTGATCCGAAATTTAGGCTTCAGCTCTTTAATAAGCGTCTCACTGTAATGAGCGCTGTCGATTGTTGAACCTTTTTTTCCTGATAATCTTTTAATCCTGGCCTTTGAGAACATTGATGAATTTTCCAGCTCATAGTTGACTTTTTAAAAACTTTTTTCTGTTGTCGTTTACTCTCAGGCACTTAGTGATGAATCTGTGTTTCATCACCAGTAATGATTTTCTTAAAAAAAAAATAAAAAAAAACTTTCACCTTTCTTAGTGTATCAAGTCAAAATATAGTTTGCAGATTAGGGCTGAAACGATTCCTCGAGTAATTCGATTACAATAAATGATAGAAAATTGCAAAATCTTCTGCCTCAAAGCTTCTTATAATTAATTTTAAAAGCTTGTGTTATGTTTTTGCCCAATTATTTGTTTGGCAGACTTCAGTGCACTTTCGGATGCAGGCCGCCAGTAAACACTGATGAAGAATAACCGCTTACGTCACCCACAAAGTGAAAGGAGACGCAAACAGTTAGCTGTTTATTAATTTGAGGGAGCGTCCTGTTGCGGGCTGCAAAATGGAAGGGAACGACAAATTTTTTATCAATGAAAAATGTTTTCAGCAGCAGGAAACATTGCTTCAAAGCGCATGGCAAGCCTCAGTTTGGAGCATGTTGACATGTTTACCTTTCTTCATTACAATCACATGCTCCTTTAAAGACTAGTGCGCGCACACACCTCCTAGAGAGAGACATTTATATTCTGATGAATATATTGACTTAAAACACAATGTATGGACTCTCGTTCCTGTCCATGGATTTTTGCATCCTAAATGTAATCACAAAGCATTTCAATAAGAAGTCAGTAAAGGCTTATGTTAAATCTGAGCTGTAGTTTTTAAAACTTTTTGATCTGAAAGTTAAGTAGCACAACTTAGTGTTTTTGTATAATTATTTATTTTAATGTGTGCCTTAGTTTTTTTGATACATAAAGTCATTTGAAATACCGTTTTTTTTTTTTTTTTTTTTTTAAGTTTTTGCATCTGAGCAAAGGCTTTAAAATAAGAATGTATGACACTCTAATGCACTTAATTTAGGGCTGGGCCGATAAACGATATCATATCGAATCACGATTTATTTGATTTTAAAAAACGATGAAAAGCTCTAGACATTTTTTGCTCGATATGGTTTAATCTAAGAGCCAATCACACAGCAGAACAATACGACAACAGCCAATCAGCGTGCAGCTTGTGCGTGCCGTGCAGGTCAA
>JAQQZS010000039.1:26810024-26852766 GCA_030068045.1 Platyallabes tihoni
ACACACACACACACCATATCAGTGATTGCAGGTGAGTACTACCATCTGCTCATGTCAGTCAAGGTGGATAAGATAAGCAGAGAAGTGAGATGACCCCACACACACACACACACACACACACAATGTGCTTTATTATTTAGCAAAAAATAATAACAGAGTATATACATCAATTTAAATGAATGAATTTTCTTTGTGAATTTAAAACAGTGTTTATCGTAAGCTCGGTTTACACACACATTACTGTACATAGAATCCAAAGCAAATTTACGTGTGTATTAGCGCCCACCATTTTGTGTTGTTTTCATAATACATTTGTAAGTGTTGCTAATTTCACTTCAGCGTTCGTTTCAAATTGCATCACGCAGTAGTTGTGCTGAGAACTGACATTAAAACAGATGAAAAGAACAGGCGAGGGGAAGAACTCTCCTCCAATTTAGCTGCCAATAGTTAGTAAAAATTTATACTTATATTCAAAATTTCTGCTCTCCAGCACTTATCTGTTTGATGGCTACTGTCAGTCACTGCTGTGCAGGTGTGAACATGTTACATCAGTTCATTAGTGATGGGAAGTTTGAATCATTTTTGTGATTCGGTTCTTTGAATCTTGTTCATCAAAATGAACAAATCTTTTTTTGAGTCATTTCGTTCATTTCGTTCTTTTGATCAGAAATAAATTGAAATGTTGCGTTTTCAATAAAAAGACCCCCAATACGTCTACGTACACAAATTCTGGCTATAGTTCCAGTTATGAAAATATTACAATGCAGCTAAGGACATATTATAATAAACAGAATGAGTAGCTCACCATCATATCTTGCAGTCTGAGTCGTTCGTTTTTTTGAATCATAGACGCATAGCGTCTATGGGAGTCACGTGACAAATGAACGAAGGACTCGGGACTTGAAGACTCATTGCTGAGAATCGTTCAATTCTATTTCCTGTGTACTGCACTGCATAGCGTCTATGGGAGTCACGTGTCAAAAGAACGAACAACTCGGGACTTGAAGACTCATTACTGAGAATCGTTCAATTCTGTGTCCTGTACTGCATAGCGTCTATGAGAGTCAAGTGTCAAAATAACGAACAACTCGGGACTTGAAGACTCATTGCTGAGAATCGTTCAATTCTGTGTCCTGTGTACTGCACTGCATAGCGTCTATGAGAGTCACGTGACAAAAGAAAGAACGATTCAGGACCGAAAAGACTCAAAGGTAACGACTCATTTCGGTTTCCTGTATATAACATACAGAGATTTTGCGATGCTTTGCGCATGCGCGCTCAATAGAAAATGAACGAATCACTCTCCGAGACGACTCGTTCATCTGAGTCATGTTAAAGATTTGTTCAAAAAGAACGAATCGTTCATGAACGACCCATCACTACCCATCATGCATAGTGACCACTGTACAAGCCTCTGGAGACAGTATTATGATCTGGGTTTGCTTCAGTTGCTCAGGTCTAGACTCTGCAAAGTTATGTGGAAATAAAATGAAGTCAGCTGACCACCTGAATGTACTGAATGACCAGATTATCACATCTGTGGAGTTTCTCTTCCCTGATTGTTCAGTGTGCAGCCTTTTTTTCTGACCAGGCGGCGTAGCTAATCATACTTTTTGAACTAATAAAAGTGAACACTTGTGAAACTGTTTGACAGCTTGAAAGAGGTTAAATCAATTCAGTTCAATTTTATTCGTAGAGCGTTTTTAACAGTAGTCATTGTCACAAATCAGCTTTATAGAATCAAAAGAGACAATTATGTAAATGTGTGTGAAATGTAAGAAAATGAATCAAAATGATCAGATTGTCTCTGATGGCTAAGAAATCCTTATCCTAATTCTGCTTTATGCTCGGTTGCAAGAATTCAATCTCTTCTATTGTTGGTTAGAAATCTTGAGGAAAATGTGCACTTTAAAAGTCCCATAGGAGTATGAACCTTTTATTTCTTGGTTTTTTTTTTTTTTTTTTTTCTTCTTCTTCTTCTTCTTTTTTTGTCTTTCGTCTTTCATGTTCGTTTAGGGTCTCCGTAGATACCACATAATATTTTGTGACTTAAGCCTAGCTTAGCCTGACCAAGACTTTGGACCCTGAAATTGGCGGGGGTTACGTTCCTAGAGCAACCGCGAATTGTGGGGAATTTTGGATGTGGTCAAATTTAAATTTTAATTCCTAAAAATGCCTCTTTTTATAGTTTAAACCCTAAATATTCTCCCGAAGCACTTTAATTTCATTTCAAACTTAGCTTAATAAGATACCTTTAAAAAATACTAAAAAATAAAAGACTGTAAAGGGGTAAACCTGTATACTGTGCTGCTGTGTCTCCCACAGTGCTAGAATGTAAAATACCGATGTTATCTCTATATGTACTGTGATTTATGCAAGCGTGTTTCTTTTTTTGGTATAAATACTGTTGGGTAAATTCAGTAGTAGTAACAATAATAATAATTCACCATTTCTTCTACAGTCGCGCTGTATTCTCTCTACAGAACAAAAAATTTATACAGTGTTATATTTTATATGGTAATTTAGCTGAAATTACATTAATATTTGTTAATCAGTAAATTCTATCGTTCTTAATAGTTAAATGATTTATTGCCACGGAAAAAGGCATTAAAAAATTTGAGGTTTCTGTGAAATCTCAGGGGCTTCCACGAACGATTATTAGTTAGTTTTGAGGAAAAATCCGTGAACGTCTGTGGCCCCAAACTCTGGACTGAATGTAACGCAGGTCAAACAGCAGTACTCACCCCGCCCCGTGAGAGCAGTACAACTCTGCAAGCACTGATCACTGAGGCCCGCACACACACACACACACAGGCACTCACCACTCTGCTTACAATTCATTGCACCTTGCATTCTCACACTCATTGATACTGCACTTATTACACACTCGCCATCAAAGCCATCATTAAAAAAAAATTAAGAGTTTATTGCTAGGAGCCACCAAATAAAGATGTTCCATGACCCCACTGATTGCCTAATAGTAACCCAGTTACTCATTTCAGTATCAATAACAAGCACTCATACTCGTGTTGAAAAACCTGGGCCGGGCCCGCCCCATTGCTGGCGCGGTGTTTCGTCCTCAGAGTAGGAGTGTTAATGCACCCTGATTGAGTAAGATAAACGGCGGACACTTATGACTAGGATCGTGCTGGCATGCGCAGCGTGGGCGGAGACATGGATGAATAAAAATATCACCAGTTATGGAGTCACCAGTGTGGTGGTATGATTCCTATCTAAAATTATATTTAACAGCACAAACACTTCATAGAAAAAGCAAAGCTTTAAGTCACTTGTCACAAATGTCTGTTTCTCAGAAATCGTTTCTTAAACTTCTGCAGATTCAGCCTTGAAGATGAAATTGATGATCTTGGATTAACATGCCTACTCTGTAGAGATTCTGCACTGCAAGTATTTTTCGCAGGCCAGTCTCTGATGTTTCACTGACTTGACTAGCAGCTTACAAGTCTTTAGAAATATCCAATAAGCATCATGTAAAGAAATAAAGCACTCAGGGCGTGTGCCGTTCTAGGAAAATAGTCTCCATCCGAGTGTTGCGATGGAGTCCGACACACAGCCGAGTTAGCTTGTTGATTATTTTTCCCCGATACTGTAGTGAGTCATTCCTCTTATTCGCCTGCAGTTTGCAAGTAAATTCGCCAAATGCAGGAAGTGACCCAAACATGCCAAACATTCGGTCTGTAGATATGAGCTGGGGGAAAAAAAAAACAAGCCAGGGTTTTGTGCTCTGGAGATTTAGACTGGCAGACAAAAAAAATAAATAAACGCTGGATGTTTATACATAGAGGGGGCAATGTGGCCTCGCACCTCCAGGGTCGAGGGTTCGATTCCCGACTCAGGTCTGTGTGCATCTTCTCTCCGTGCCTGGTCATTTTTTTCCCCCTTAGGGTTACTCCGGTTTCCTCCCGCAGTCCAAAAACATGCCGGCTGATTGGTGTTTCCAATTCAAATTTTATTGTCACATATACAGTATGATAAAGACTTACACGCCTGCTGAAAAAATTCTAAAAGATTCAGTATGAAATAAGAGAATTTTACAAATAATGTAGAGAAGTGTATATAAGGAGAAGAATGGAAATGAGGCTCTTTCAGTCTGATTTGGACTTAGAACTGGTCTTGTAGCTGTGAAAGCGCCCTTAAACTCCACTAACATAGAGCGTCCTCATTTCCAGTCTTATCCAGGCACCATTACACAGTATGAGCAGTCGAGGGTTAAAGGTTTTTCTCAAAGGCCCACCAAGTGTCAACTTGGTGGTGCTGGGGGTTTGGACCTTTGACCTTCTGATCAGTAGTCTAACACCTTAAACACTGAGCTACCCCTTCCTCAAGACTGTGATTATTAAATTACAACCAGCACTACTGTCCAAGCAGCTGATATAAATAAATAAGTAAACGAACAAACAAACAGCAAAAATATATAACCAATCAACGAGGAGGGAGAACTCGGTAGTGGTATGAACCGTTATCTCGTCAAGGCCCGAGAAGCAGCGGCACAATCTCATATTTCTGTAAATCCCAGCATATATAAAGCAAATATGTTAGTCTGAGACCACATGTCATTTACGTGCTGGAACGAGGCCTAGTGTTGGCATGCTTAGCGCACAGACTGGAGCAGCTGGGACACTGGGGCTCGATTAGCACCTAGCATGAGGGACTGGGGTTTGGGGTTTTCTTATCATCTGGAAGCTTTTTAAAATTGATTTTTTTAAAAAATTTATTTATCTTTTTAATTTGTTCCTAAAACCTAACTCTCACCCTTCATTCTCCCTAAACAAAGCGATCACTTGTGCCGTGATCGGTGTCCCATGGGAGTTTCCCCAACCACTCATTTCCTTCTTAATTGATATAATGAACAGCTCCCTCATGCACACACACACATTAAGCACATGCACACACCCCAGCCAGGCACTACCGTGTCATAATTGCAGATGTTAGCACCCCGAGTGTTTGCGAATGGTTCACAGTATGGGAGCAACTGTGTGAAACGATCTCATCAGATCTTTTGCGAGCGTTACTGTCGTGAACGAGATTCACCGAACTTGAACCCCAGACCCTCCCTCGTGTGTCGCTTCATTCTTGGATTTAAAAAGCTTCAGTACAAACGGACGCTGACATCATGTTTTAAAAAGGAATTTAAGCATCAGGGCGGACTTAAGAAAAACAAATCATTGGTTTATAATTTAGCACGAGATGAAAGTTTTATTTAGTGCAAACAGGTTGAACATGTCTGAGTGTAAAGTTCATTAGTTCTTCGAATGTTTTCCGATTTCAGGCTGGAAGACCAAACGAAGAAGCTGCATAAAGACATGAAGAAAAGCACGGAGGCTGATATCGGTGCGTAACATGGTTGCGTAGATATGATTATTATATGTTGATGTTTTCTGAGAGGAGATTTGAACCTGTGCGGTGTTTCAACATAAAGTATGAACGAGTTTGTTCTCTTAGGTTTGTTAGCGACAACACACACCCGCGCCACAATAGAAGTCAAGTTTCAAAACTTTTTTTTTCTTCCCCAGCTACTTGGTCAAACACTGTGGGTCAATTTATTATATTTTTTGTCACATACTGTATGTTTTTATTAGTTGTCCTTATTTTACCAAAAAAAAAAAAAAAACTATTGAGCTGCATCAAGCAAAGAAAACAACTAAGGAGATTTGAAATGACTGGAACTGGGTTAAGAAACTAACTTTCAACACATTATCAAAACCTGTTAGGATGGTGCTGAACTGTCAACTTTGTGGAAGAAATGTAGTTGGAAAAAAAATCATAAACGGAGGTCACTCAAACACTTGGTGAAGTTGCATAACAAAAGTTTATACAAAAAAGTGACATAAAAAACATTAAATTTGCTATGGAGCATAAAGACTGGAGTTTGGAGCAACGGAAAAAAGGTCATGTGACCTGATGAGTCCAGATTGAGTCTATTCCAGAGAGATGGGCGTGTCAGAGTAAGAAGGGAAGCACATGAAGCGATGCACCCATCATGCGTAGTGTCCACTGTACAAGTGTCTCTGGAGACGGTGTTATGATCTGGGGTTGCTTCAGCGATGTTATGTGGCAATAAAATGAAGTCAGCCAATGACCTGAATGTACTGAATGATGTTTTCACATCCATGGAGTTTCTCTTCCCCGAGTATTCCAGCACTCAAATTATGAATTCTGGGTGCATGAGGAATCATTTTCACACTTAAAACTTAAAGGTGATTTTAATAAAATCTTGAAGCACGTTTTTTTTTTCCTTCTTTTTTTTTTTTTTTTTTTTAAAGTGTCTGTCCACTAAAACTTACTTCACAAGCAGATGCGTGTCAGAAGTAATAAGCAGGAGCGCTGAAGAAGCTCAGCGTGCGCTAAACCACGGTGGTTGTGCAGCGACGCCTCTGTAGTGCCAGCTCCAATTACAGCTCGTGCACATTTCTGCCAAGGCTGCTTCAACTCCGGCTGCTCAGATCAGACCCGAGAGCCTGCGTCGACCCGAATCAGACTCCTCAAACATCAAGCCTCATTAGAAGCTTCCCAAACAGGATGTTTTATGCTAAAATGCTAATAACCCGACACCTTCATCTTCTGCTTTGTTTTTTTTTTCAGTCACTTCATATTGGCTGCATATATATATATATATATATATTAAAAAATTAACCAGAATATGTGTTTGTGTATTTTTCTTCTTTTTCTATTTCTTCTTCTTATGTTTATTGTTGGCATTTCATTCAGCCATGTCTAAAGCGGCCGTGAAGATTGCTGGGGACCTGTTGAGTAACCCGCTGTGCGAGCAGGACCAAGCCTTCCTGGAGTCTATGATGGCTCTGGATACAGCCATGAAACGAATGGATACGTTCAATCAGGAGAAGGTGAGTCCCGCCATTGCTTCTCGCATAAATTCTCCTGAACACGGATCGGTTGAACGTGAGTTGAGCAATATACATCATGTTTACATTGCGTAGTTCCTCTGCTTAAACCTGTACCTGTTCGAAAACACTTCACTTGAACAAGCGGCATGATTCTGCCTCGCAACGTCCTCCTCGTTGTGTACTTCATGCTTGGCAGCGGAAAACATTTTATGCGAATGTTGTTTCTCACTTTGGCTGAAATAAACTCTGTTACCCTCTAGCAGATTGGGTATGAGTAAGGTTTTCTCACAACAGATCCCCCTCCCCTCCTCCCCACAACACTCCTTAGGCATCTAAATCTGCGCTATTGAAAGATTCCAGCCTCTGTATTTAAAGTTTTTTTTTTCTTCTTCTTTTTCGCCGCAAGTGATTACAACAGATTTCTATGGTTGTTTATCATCATCCGAGTCCTAATGCACCCCGTATTGCGCACACAAGCTTGCAGGGGGAATAATGATCGCTCTCTGTTCAACCTGCTGACCCCCGTTTTACCCCAGGAGCTCAGCTCAGAGGGGGGTTACAGTCATCCTGCGAATCCCCGACAGATCCCGTGCCATTTCCTGATCTCAGGTGAGGAAATCTTCTTCTGGAAGAACGATCTGAAATCACCATAAACACACTTCTAAACCTTGTGGAAAGTCTTCACAGAAGAGATGAAGCTGTTATAACTGCAAAGGGGGCGGGGCCAACATCATATTAAACTAGCAGTTAGATGCTAGTTAAGTTCATATACATGTGAAGGCAGGCGAGCGAATACTTTTGGCAATATTGTGTACACTCACCTGGCCAATTCATTCAGAATTGGGTTCATTAGGTACACCTTGCTAGAACTGGGTTGGACCTCTTTTACCTTCACAATTGCGTTAATTCTTCAACAAGGTGCTGGATAATAAATATTTGACATGAGAGCATCAGGCAGTTGCTGTGGATTTGGTCAGCAGCACGTCCATGATGCGACGCAATCCCAAAGGTGCGCTCCATTGGATTGAGATCTGATGACTGTGGAGGCCGATTGAGTACAGTGATGTTTAAGAAACCAGTTTGAGATGATTTGTGATTTGACATGGTCTTTCTCAGGCCATTTTCCGTAAACGCAAGAGATGGTTTTGTGTGGAAGTCAAAGTACCCGGCCTGTCTGACACTAAAACCCACCTTTTTCCCCCTCATTCTGATGCTCGGTTTCAGCATCAGCAGATGGTCTTGACCATGTCTACATGCCTAAATGCGCTGAGTTTTTTGCTACCATCTGATTGGCTGATTTATATATTTTACACCTAGTAGTTTTAACTCCTTACTACAGTAATTTGAGCTGTTTTCTTTCATCTAAATCATTTTTCAGACCAAACACTAATAAACTCTGCTCTGCGGAGCAGCCGATTTACTGATTCTCTGATTCCTGGCTTTCTCATTACTGTAGGACACTGATTATAATATTATTATTATTATTATAATAGTTATAATCTGTAACATTTAAAAGAGAATTAAAAACAACTAACGATTGTTCACAAAACATGGAGGCAGTTCACATCAGAAGGGATGCTTTATCGCACTACACTCCCAGCCACCATTCATGTATAGTAGGGATGGGAATCGTCGGGGATCGCCTGATACGATATCACGATACCTAGGTACCTGTTCGATCTGTATTGAGATATTAAAAGCATCAAGATTCTATAAATATCCCGATTTAATTTTTTTCTTACAATTTTAATCAAACCTAGCTACCATGTACCACACAAGATTCTGTGCCGCCTGCCAGTGTGCGAATAGTTTGGAGTGCACCACCTGCAGGATTATAAAGGAACTGCGTAGTTTTGCCCCCACAGATACAAACATGTACCATATAAATTAAAAAATGATTTTCAGAAGATCATTTTTGAAGTCAGTGTCTTTGTTACGCAGAACGTAATTGCTGAAATTGAGTTTCTATTATACACCTCAGATGAATGAATTCCTACGTGCACATGTCTATTGCTACTTCCAGAATATGAAAGCACATCTATAAATACTACCTGCTCCAGTCGACCAGAAGGCATGTCCATCCTCGTGATCTGAGATCTGCAGTTAAATGTTCTTTTTTCTTTTTGTGCGCCTCGATATAAAGGGAGCTTTTTTTTTTTTGTAGCGAACTTCTAAGCGTTCGAGACGTTTCTGGATGAATTAGCATGCCTGGTTGAACCTGGCCTCATTTGTAATATTTCGATGGAAAAAATATTCACAGGACTATAGCAACCTTTTGTGAGCTTGCGCTATAAGTACAGGCTGGATATAATGCACGATGCCGCAAAGCCCGATCTCTCAGACAACAGATGTGATGCAAATGCGCTCTCGCTGCACTGACCCCACTGTCAGTTTCACTAAAGCGAACACTTTCAGCAGCGCCGCTCTCTCTCTCCAGCTAAGCTCTATGGCCTGCTATTCCAGTATACGGGCACTTGGCAGGCGAGCGATGCGTTAGCCGTGGGCGACAAGAGATGTTAGCACAGCTGATTTATTATTTTTCTTCTTCTTCTCCGGCTCGGTGTTCCTCGCCGTGCTCTGTGCGAATTACCACCCTGGGATGCTGGAATGGTTAATGAGAGTTCCGTGAATCAGATGCCAAACCTGCACCAAAATCCACTACCACTGCAGCGGCTAAACTAATTGAACTAGCGTTCAATAAAGACAATGAAATCTGTCTTTTTTTTAATGCGCTCAAGGCCAGATTGAAGGAGAGAGAGAGAAAGAAAAGGAGAAATGTGTTATGGTAATGAAGGCAGCTTAAGCCTACAGTGTGTATATTTTAAAGTCTGTGTTTAAA
This sequence comes from Platyallabes tihoni, assembly GCA_030068045.1. Lineage (NCBI taxonomy): Eukaryota > Metazoa > Chordata > Actinopteri > Siluriformes > Clariidae > Platyallabes > Platyallabes tihoni. Next base: position 26,819,730 of record JAQQZS010000039.1, read on the forward strand.
AGGCTTTAAGGCCTGCAAAGCCAAGCGGTTAGCGGTTAACGACTAGCGGCCATGACGGTGAAAAGGGGGCTTATCGATTTTTCAGGGTTTGTGTGTTTTTTTTTTTTTTTGGGTTAGCTCTGTGTGTGTGAAGGAAAAAGGAGAGAAAGAGAGTCAGGCTGATCTTTGCCCTCTGATTCACACTGATGCTGGTGCTTCCGCGACGCCCTCAGGCTTTGCGCTTACCTCACGGAATACTCGCTACACCCTTCGCCCAACTCTCCGCATCCTTAACGCGCACTAGCTCCACCATCACTCTTCTCGTCTTCTCTTCCCATACACACACACACACTGTTAGAGACAGTTCACGTTTAATAAAGCGTTTGCACGCTAATAAAAGAGCTCGTACGTGTTGATTTTCCGTCATGCTCTGTTTGGGCTCTCTGACTGACTCGCCTCGTGAGCTTCGCATGCCCTTCCGCCGCCTCTCCTTGGTAACGTCAGCTGCTGGGGTGAGACAGCTGACATCCTGACATATTAACGCAAATTATTTTAACCGTCAACTCGAGTCAGAGGCTTTCAGGGCCCTCAGGGTCCAGCGAGGCGTTCCTCCCCAGCTCTAATTCCTCTTTCGTCTCTAAACATCGAAGGGAGTCTGAACTCTTATTGTTTAAAAAAATGTTTGTTTGGTAAGAAAACTTTCATGTCGTCGGGGCGTCCCGCCCTCTCCCACGCTTACAAACCCAACCGGGGATTCGCTTTCATGTCTTGGTCGCCCCTCCGGACGGTTCCGTCTTTTTGAATTCGGGGCTCGATGAATATTCACGTCCTCGTCCGTCCCCTCAGGGTTCCGAGCGTGATAAAGAGGTGACATCACCGGAGCGCTCACACCCTCACGATCTCGGCGCTCTTTTGGCGGTCTGCGTTGTATCCTGCCACCAATTAACTTCACCGCAGACGATGGGCTTATTGTTTTGAACTTAATGATCAATGGAATTTGATATGAAGGTTGCCACTTAGAACAGGTTGCATCATCTGTTTATTGTTTATTTTTCCCTTTAGGTCAATCAGATTCAGAAGACTGTGATCGATCCTCTAAAAAAGTGAGTGTCTACTTCATATATGACTTCATCAGTGTTTGGTGATGTGTTATTGATTTAACCAAATTATACTTTGTGTCTTTGTTTATTTTTCTTGAGTTCATCCAGTTTGGGATCAGAAATTCCAGGATACGAGAACAAACCGTTTTTTTTTTTTTTTTTTAATTCCACCCACTTTCTATTCCGTATCGCATCACGATACCTCAGTGCTGATTCGATTAAAATATCGATTTTATAAGTATCATGATTTTATAAATATCCCGATCCAATATTAAATTTTTTCCTGATTTTGTTGGAATTTTATACCCTTAAAACAAAAGTTTAGTTAGTAATTAAATGTTGCCCGTTCCTTATAACATCCACTTAAAAAAAAGGCGCATTTAAACAATACAAACTAATTTCGAATACAAGAGTTTAACATTTAACTTGTAATTAAATTAACTACGTTTTTACTGAGCAGCATGCCATAATTATTATTTCTAAACAAACGTAGCAAATAATTCACTTCTACCAAACGTGTGAATAGTTCAGAGTGTTTGAATTTTCTCAAATGCCTCCAGATTCTCAAAACTCAACTGGACCGGTTTATTTTTTAACTTGATCAGCTTTAATTACTTATTACATTGTGTGGCAGTGAATGAGTAAGAAGCTTGGGCTTCTAGTGAACACGATTTTTGACAAGTTTGCTGTGTTTTGAGACCGGTGTAAATGTGTGTAATGAGCAGGTTTGATACTAATCCGCTCACAGAGTTTGGAGAAAAAAGCAGATCGGAGGCTTTTAACGCACGAGATCTTTGATAAGATGTTTCTATTGTGCTACTCGGAAGCTTCTGTGCTTCGGTCACGGACAATCAAACTGAAAAACCAGCCAATTCTGGTTGTCAATGACACCAATTTGGTGTCAGTGTAAATACTATGTGAATACACAAGTCAGTTCCCACCCTGCATCATAACACTTTCAGGTTTGTTTAAATCTTAGACCTTTTCTTAATAAGGAATATAATATAAAATATCCTGACTCAATTCTGAAATAAAAACAAAGTAAGAGATTATGTCAGAAATGGCCGACTGCCTCAAACCATATTCCACTCCAGAGTATGTTTGATGTTTATTCTTAGTCTGTTTAGATTAGATCATACTAGTGGAGTGATAGTCCATCACGAACAGCTGGGTAAGACAGTAGACCATAGAGAACCATCCTATGTTCAAAAGAATGACCTGATTAGACACTTGATTTCAGTAATATGTAAACCATATCACTCTAATCTCCTGTATAGCATGAGAACGATAGTGAGTGTTAAAAAAATAATCATAAAACAAAAGAGGAAGTTCTCACCACCATTCAGAAGTAGGTGACCAGAAGATTCTTATTACGATCGGTTTCTGTATATCGTATTTAAAACGAGCCCCGTTTACACAAGATGTGCAAGGATTTGTTGTATTAAGCTTCAGTCCAGATATCAGGTGTCGATGAATCTGAAGTGTCGTATGTATTCGGTCACTGTAACACAGCGTTAAACGTCTCTTTTCTACTTTTTTTCTTTACAGGTTTCGTCACTTAATAATATTGTAGCCGGTATATTCTTATTACCCCAGTGTGTATTTAAGTCACAAAAGCAGACCTCAGATTGTAAACTTGTACAAAGTACGCAAACCAAAAGTATGTGGACACCCTATCACAATATTTAGTGTTTGTTGAACATACTGTTCCAGATTTGCTTTGTTTATTTATAATAAATAAATAAACTCGACTCTAGCCCAACATCCCCCCCTTATTTATTTATTTATTTATTTATTTATTGATTTAATTAGTTATTTTCATATACAGGAGCATTGGTGAGGTCAGGCAGGGATGTCAGTTCATTGGGGTTTCGAAGACGGGTCTGGGCTTCTTAGTTCAAGTTGAAGAGAGAACAGGACTCCCAACACCACTCCGGGGTGTCCACATACTTGTGGCCACACTAATTTTGGAGTTAAAGGGAATCATCGTAAGACCTGAGGTTTATATCCAGTGTTTCGCCGTACGCTGATGTAAGAGCGCAGACCCTACGAGGCGTCTGATTCTAACACACACACACACACACACACACACACACACACACACACACCTGTTAACGGACGTTCAGGTTTTGTCCTTCAGTCTCCAAATAGCTTTTGCTTTTTATTTTCAATCACAGAACACTTTTTCAAAAGTTAAATTATGAATGAAGTGTAGCTGTGTGTGTGTAATTGTGTTTTTGTGTGTGTGTGTGTGTGTGTGTGTGAGAGAGACAGAGAGAGAAAAAAACAAGGCTGCTGTCCCAAACGCGGATGAGAGAGGAGGGAGAGTGAAAGAAAGAAGGCTTCTGGAGGAAAGTTTATTTGGCCGTCTGCCCCTCCACTCCTCTCTCTCTCTCTCTCTCTCTCTCTCTCTCTCTCTCTCCGTCTCTCTCCGTCTCTCTCCCTCCCGCCCCCGTGAGTGCTATTCCGTTTGTGCCTGCTCTCATGGGAGGGGCCGGAACAGGAAGCAGACCTTAATGAGCAGACAGGAAGACGAGTGGGAGTGGAGACACTCCTTACAAACGCCTCTGCTCTGGAGCGCTAACGCATACACGTGTGTGTTTGTGTGTGTGTGTGGTTTAGACAGAGAAAGAAGGAATGTTCTCTCTTCGTTTATAGAGAGTGGCTCATTGTTGACTCGGATTTTATAAAAGCTCTCAAACATGATGCAAGTCTTCTGAACTGAACCCACATTTTGTGTGTGTGTGTGATTAAAATTTTATTAAATGCTCACTTTATTCCATATTGGTGGAAGTGTGTGTTTAATCTGTGACTAAACTGTATGTGTGTGCAGTGGTAAGATGGAATGGTTCTCATTTCCTTTAGTCAGTGGGTGTGTGGTGGACATGTGTGAAGGCTCTTGTATGGCCCTAAGCCCGGACTTAGACAGACAGACACACACACACACACACACACACAACTTACTCATTGACAAACATCTTATCTTTAGGTCCACAGGAGAGGCTTTAAAGATCAGGACAGGCCAAGGAAGACACATCAAAGCACACACACGCACACACACAGAGCGAAAGAGATGGAGAGACTTGACCATTTAAAACTGACCACTTTCCCCCCGGTAGGAGAATGAAAGCTTGTTTTGTGAGGAAGTTACTCCACAATATAAATAAATATATTTTTTTATACAATAACAGACGCTGGCTTTTCAAGACGTGGTCGTGGCTTTTAGCAAAAGTTTCTGCGTGTTTTGTGTAGCCAGTGCCGTCTCACCTCACGATCCACCGCTCGCAACATCAGCTTTGTTTCTGGCCCGAGCCAAAATGCACTTAACCAAACCTTATGCTAAGAAACAATGAAAACCCAGATTCCATTAGTGTACGACGGTCCAGGCTCGCATAATTATTTATATTTCGCTCGCCGTCCATGTATTCAAATGACATTCTTAATGCGAGCCGCAAGAAGAAAAAAAAAAGGTGTCGGATCTCTAATGGATCTCGCTATCCGTTCAGCCATCGAAATCTCTAAATGCAGCGATTCATTTGCGGGCTAACAAACTTCTCTCTCTCTCTCGGTCTCGGCACTCCATATACCGCTGCTGGATCTCTTCACGATGTGCATTACTGATGCCAGCTTTGACCTTTTCCTCGTTTGCTCTTTGTTGCATTAGATGGAACAGAAGCTCTCATTGATGGGATTCATACAATAATCTGTGTGTGTGTGTGTGTGTGTGTGTGCACACGCACATTCACATGTGCTGCATCCAGACACATTTACACACTACGTTTGTTTAAAAACGGACATTATAGAAGTTGAAGGATTTAAATAATGAAACTTTCTTTTTCCCAATGTAATAAATAAAGGAGTCTTGACTAGATTGAAGTTCTGTAATCCTGCGCTGCTGAAGAAATGTCAATGCGTGACATTTTACCTTCCTGTTTGCAAATCTCCTTTTTTTTTTTTTTTTTTTATTCCTCTGCTTTATCTTTAATTGCAGGTTTTAACCGTAGACGCTGATTACGTGACTAATGATGAGACGGGATAACGTGAAGATGCTTTGTAGTAACGCTTCCAAACACACACACACACACACACACACACACATGCTTCTGTACCTCTGAGAAAACAAAAGTGCAAGCGTTTTGTTTAATTAATGCTCTTTTGTTTTTATTAATTTTCTGCAAAGATACTGGCTTTTAATTTGGTATTTTTATCAACACTGATCTTGATCAATTGAAATGATATATTAACCTGTTTACAACAGCTGCTGCCATTTTTTATCAGATGATAATAAGAACAAAAAAGCCAGATTTTCTTTAACTGTCATAAATGTGGTTATGAATCCAGTTATGACTTTTTTTAAATTATGTGCAAATTGAGAGCAACTGCTACTCGATAGTTTTCCCCACACAGCAGAGGTGCAAAAAACAAACAAATAACTAGAATAAACAACAACTAAGCAGTATGAGATGTCGAAGTTTAGAGTCTGTAATCACTGAGATATTCATTAGAGATAAGGCAGAACTTTAAACAAACATTTTTTTTTAATCTGCTGAAGGCAATAACTTTACACTAACATGTACATTGTAACATGTACGAAACATTTTGAGTTTATACCCAGGAGCCAGGGAAGAACTCGCCCTCCTCTGTGTGTAGTGAGGAAATTCCCATGGGTGATTAAAACAAGGGCGAGGATCGGTTTAGAAAAAAGGGAGCAAAAACACAGAAATATGCAGCTCAGAAAGGCGATAGTAAATTGGACCCAACTTTGTTTTAAAAGCCAGTTATTTTATTTTAATCATGAAGCCATGATGCTACTTGTTCCTCATTGTCACACTATTGATATTGAGGTATTTGGCAATTCTAAATTTTCATTCATCACTCCAATACCATCAAACCATGCCCAAAAACTGCAAATATTGACCTGGAAACTACAAAAAGGACACGAAACAGACGGCTTGTCTTATTTGTTTTTAGAAACAGAAGCAATCAGGACAAACTTGAGAATTTTTTGATATTCCTGATCTTTACAAATGGTTGAAATGTAACTCGTGCTTCTTCTCTGGTTCTAACTGAAGTGTGGTCACGTCGTTCAAACTTTGGGGTTCGGGGTACAATTCCCTAATTGGTGCTTTAATGTACCCAGCCCTGGCTATGTCAAAGACCTTGTATTTGTACTATTTCAGCAAGGGACGGGAATCACCATGGACAAGGCGATAAGATGATATTACGATACCTGGGTACCGATTCCATTTCTATTTGTATTTTATAAAAATCCAGATTCGATATTTGTTTTTAGATTTTCTAACATTTCAAACTATTTAGAACCCCCCCCCCCCCCCCCTCCAAACTTTGTTTCACTTCCTCTTCCAAACGCCCCATTTCAGTGTCTGTGTAAATGACTTACTGCTGAGCCACTCCCCTTTATAGAGCAACAAGCCTGAGGAGGGGATCTTCTTCTTTTATGAGGTCACAGTAGTGGGAGGATCTAACTGGCTTGATTTACCCCCAGCCTGTACAAAAAAATGGAAAAAGGGACCAAAAGCAGGGATTTTTATTTTATTAAAAGATGACGGTTTTTTAATACAAGGCAACGAAAGTGTCTCAGAAATGTGTGCGCGCGTGATTGTCCTGATATTGTCCTTTACTCAGCTGCTATTTCAATCTACACTGACCAACCAGCACCACACCCTCAGGCAGTGTAAAATTATACAGTTGACTGGTCTGTGTGAGCGCGCCTGTGCGAGTGTGCATTTCGTTGGATGAACTAGAGATGTCTAGGGAAACATCGAAAGAGAAATGGGATGCTTCATTATAAATTAAGCTCAATCCTGTGTTTGTTTGTGTGTGTGTGTGTGTGTGTGTGTGTGTGTGTGTATTACACGCACGCTGAGTCAGACAGGACATGCCCTTGTCGGGTTGAACCAGTCTAGCCCAGATTGTTGTCTTTTTCCAGAAAAACACCAGCAAACTATGTCTAAGGACGATGACCAAAAGACACCACAGTTTGGGGTAAAATAGAGAAAAATGCCCAGGCTGAGTACGCTCTTATACAGAGCAGTTAAAGCTTAAAACTGTGAAGTCACCACCCCAGTCTGTCTTAATTCTTCCATCAGGTCTATTGTTAAATAAAAACACGCATGTCGTGAGCCAGCAGTGGATTGTGGCCGTGAGTTTTGGTTAAACAAACATTTAGTAATGGCAGATCACGGTGAATTTCTGTGAGACAATAGGTAATAGATAGCTGTAATAGAATCGACAGAAATTGGTCATCCAACAACTCATTGTAAACAATTTCAACAGTGTTTTCATGTTTATATTAGAAAACAAGTACAGTGTAGCCCAGAAGTCTGGATCCATGGTGAAAATCAATTTAAAAGTATAAACTACAGCAAAGTAGTGACAGCAAAATGTATTCTCATTGTCCACGTCATAGTTCCCCTTTCCGTCTTTTTATCAGAGAGATATTTAAGCAGTTTTGCACAGGAGAGGGAGTGCTGTATTGCTGGACATAGCATGGCTGTGATGCAGTTGTAGGCAGCTTTTATGCAAAAGTTCCACAAGCACCATTTATTATCAACAGATTATGATTTGTTTCTTTATTTAACCAGATATTTTGCTCCGCCATCACGCATCCTTCAGCGATCGGCGGAACTAACTAACCGTGACTGGCAGAGCTGGCGCTTCTTGTTGTATTTTATAAATGGAATAGTGATTGACAGCTGGTGTAATTATAAGGAGTAAAAGTAGTTTTAAATTCTTACCAGTACCTTGTAGCCAAAATGTGAAAGGAATAAACCATGGAGGTGGTGGACAGTTCTGTAAATCTTGTACAACTTCTCTTTTTTCTGTTAACTTTCAGGTTCTGGGGTTAAATCTTTTTTTTTTTTTTTAATGATTCCAATCTGGCAACCCAGACGGTAACTGGTCCTGTCTGATGAACCACACATCATGTGTGGGGCAGCATGATTCCTGTCTCATTGGGCCATTATTAGTGCTTGGATGAATTTCCAAGGAAGCATATACAGTAGGTATCATATTGTACTGTGCAAAAGTCTTGAGAGACCCAGGATTTCTTCATATTTTTTAATGTAGTCTTGAGGAATGTTTCTCCAGGCTTCCTGAAGGTCTCCAGTCCCTGTACCTAAGCAGTTTCAGAGGAATGTTTTTTTTCCCTTTTTAAGCGACACAGTGATCGCTTAATGATGAATCATTAAGATGAATCATTTATGCATAATAATAAAAATCCACCTTAAGGCATGAACCAGTGAGAAACCGCTGCAGATGATGACAGACCAGTGATTCGTATACTGCTGATGGTGAATGCTTAGAAGTGCTTAGAACAGATGAGAGGGGAAATGAGGCTACTGCAGAGTTTGTTATATAATAAAGTATTTTAAAATTACACTTTGCAGCCCATCACAATAAAAACTTTGTTCTCATTTCTTCAATTAAATCTAATCTACACAATTTAATTTGAAGAAATTAGGGGCGGCTCAAGATTTTTTGCCCAGTACTACTGTGGTTATCTGTATTAGGTGTGGAGGAAATGATATAAAAGTCGCAGATCAGACAACATTGCATCCTTTTCTGCATTACAGTGTGTATGGGAAGTATTTGGGGAAAGAAATAAAGCACAGAAGCTTTAGTTATTAAAGCCTCGATGTTATTTCGTGTTCGCATGTCTCCGTGTTGATGTCCTTATGTAATTTTCTGGCATTCAGCTGTCTGCACATGCAGCAAGTCACGTTCACTTGGTGGGATGAATTTCATGTTGTTTGTTTTTTTCGGTTATAAGTCTATAAGGAATGTTTACTACTGTAGGTCTGCAGATTGTGCTTATAATTACAGGTGGGCGATATTTACAGAAATGCAATATTGTTTTTTTTTTTGATTATTATTATTATTTTTTTTAGCATTGCGCTAGTAACTTTTGCTCAGTTCTCACATTACCCTGTGTCTACTGACTGCACACTGCGTATCTTACACACAATCACGTCTGTAAACCTGTTACTATGTCTATTACTGCTGGAGATCTGGAATTTCCCAGGAGATCAACAAAGTGTCTGTCCGTCTGTCTGTCTGTCTGTCTATTGTGGTGTATGAAGGCGATATTTGAAAAACTCCTGCAACTTACTACTACTACAAATAATAATAATAATAATAATAAGTATTTTTTGCTGTTATTGGTATAACACTACTACAAGGGCCTAATTTGACTCTAAATAATTTGTCAAATGAAATTATTTAACTCGTAACACTTTTGTACATTTTGTTTTTTTCTCCCCTTTGTTTACTTTTTAATGTCGACAATATTTACCCCCTAACCAGTTGTTTAAGTGGGCCAAGGTGATGTAGTGTTGAAGGGAGTGTGTGGGTTGACGGTGACGTGTTCTGCACAATATTGTGCCGCTCCCTGTTCTAGTTCCTGTGGGAAACAATCCGGGGCTTGTCTTAACACAACCCAGCGTAGTGGGGCCTGGTCTTTCTGTCTATCTCTCTCTCTCTGTCTCTGTCTCTCAGTCTCTGTCTTCCATCCTCCCTGCCTCTAGGTGAGCACTAATACTGTTTCTGATGTCATAATAATCTGCTCTGTTTACATTACAATCCCTCCTTTGGGTTGGCGGTTAAAACCACTATCATTCATTCATTAAAGGAAAAAAAAAACCTTCCACGTTCCTTCTCCTCCTCTGTCTTGTACACACACGCGCACACACAAAGTTACCTTTACATCTTCATGGTCAGGAGGTTTACACCACCATTTTGCTATTGTTTATGAGAGCTAGTCATTAAGTTGCGACAAAGGAGGGAAAAAAAAAAGGGTACGACTTTTTAAAACTTTAAACGGACAGATTTTTTTTTTAGCTAACTCAGTTAATTACACGCTTTTGGTCAGCCAGTGCTAAAAGTCATATATTTTTCACAATGTAATATTTTGGCAATTAGGCCATTAATTATTTTATCCAAGTGTTTATTACAAACTGTATAAAGAAGCACAACCCCAAACCAGCCCTCGCTCAGCGTCCATGTTATTCCTGTCGGTTCCCTTTGCACAAATAATAGCAACGCTATTTTTCTCTAGATGTTCGGTTTGTGTTTTTGGCCTGAAAGAGTCTCACATGTTTGTGCTGCTTCCCTGACGGTTCTTGGCAGTGCTAAGCAGGAGCACAGTCAGGCCTCGAACCAAACCACCCGCTCCTGTTGCTAAGTTACAGCCTGAAGTTTTTTTTTTTCTTCTTCTTCTTTTTCTCCCGCTATTTTTAGTATCCTGATAGCAGTATTTTCACTCATTTTTTTCAGAAAAGAAACAATTAATCACCCGACATGCTCTACATTTTAATTAAGCGTTGATACTGAAATAAGGTCATCGGTGTCTGAACGGTTATCAAGGTCACAACTGTGTTGAACAATCGTCAGCGTGCAAGACCTCGACTTTAGACGATCGGGCAATCGATCGCTGCACAGCTCATCTGAACTTACTTTGTGCGTGCTCAATTGTATAAGAGTTGATGGGAATTGATAGATGAGCTAGAACTTGAGGGAGATGTTAATTCTGATGGTACGATACGTCGGGGGAATTTTATATTGTGTAACATTTTTCGTTCATATGTTTTTCTCATGAAACGCCGCATAACATAATGAAATGCATACTGTGTGTGTATCAGGTACAGCAGTGTGTTCCCCAGTCTGAACATGGCGGTGAAGCGGAGAGAGCAGGCCTTACAGGACTATAAGAGACTGCAGGCTAAAGTGGAGAAATACGAGGAGAAGGAGAAGACTGGACCCATCATGGTCAAACTTCATCAGGTACCGACTGCACAACTGTTTACTTAAAAAAAACAAAAAACTAATTATTATAGTATTGCTTTCAGAGGCACAGCTATCTAAACATTCGACTAGTTATCGAGTTACACACTCATTAAATAAAACACTTATTAGGGTTCAATATAAAATACTTATTTATTACGAATTCTTAAGGATGTTTTATAATTAAAAAAAAAAAAAATTTTACGTTAATTGTTTGGGGGAAACTGAAAAAAATATATACTGGACCACATGAGCTGGCATCATTTAAACGTTTAATAATTAATTTAGATTTCATTTCTTTAAAGGTCCTGTATTTTCACTAATTATTTATTTCTTTATTTTTTAAAACAAAGTGTGTATCTGTTAATGTTGAAATTTCTCTGGCACTGCATTTTTTAAAATTAATTAATTAATTTTTTTTATATCCCAAACGCCATCACTTTCACCCATTTCAGTGTCTTTGTAAACAAGCTGCTGCCAAGCCACGCCCCTCTCGCAGAGCTGAACAACAAGTTGGGGGAGGGGCATTTCTTAGATGAGGTCACATTAACCATTTGTATATAAACCTTTCTGTTTACAGTTAAATATGCATACAGTATACATGCGCAACCTATTTATTATAAGTTTACAATATCTTCACACTGTTGACACCAAAATCATGGTATACAAAACCTTCCTCACTGCGCCACCTGTAATCATTTACTCACCCATCGTAACTAATCTACCTCTCTATATACTCTTGATATACTATTTATATATGCAAATTATTCTGTGCAAATGCACTTCTGGTTAGATGCATTTCATTGCCTTGTACCTACATGTGCAGTGACAATAAAGTTGAATCTAATCTAATTAGGGGGGGATTTAATTGGCTTGACAACAAATACAAAAGTGGAGAAAAATATAAAAAGTTTGAATTTTTTTTTTCTCACACTTTTTGGTTTGTACACACACACACACACACACACACACACACACACACACACACTGGAAGCTAGTGGTCGGAATCATCAGTGATGATACGATATCACGATACCTAGGCGGCGATTCGATATGTATTGCGATATTTTAAGTATCACGATTTTATAAATATGCAGATTTAGTGTATTTCTTGTTTTTCAGATTTTTTGCAATTCTAAACAAACTACCGCACAGGTTGCTGAAAAGCGTGAATGGTTTAAGTGCACACCACTTGGAGGATTATAGATGAACTGCAACATTCTACCACCTCAAATTCAAACATGTAGCCTATATATAACAATGTATATATTTTAACAAATTGATTTTGGAAACAGTTTCACACGATACATGAATTGCAATACAAAAGAATATCGATACATACAGGAATTGGAAACCATGTGCATTGTTGTACCTAAATGACTAAAACGTAATTTTTTTAATGAATAATTTGTCCGCTTTAATCACTAGAATCACTGTCGGCTCTCCTCCGCTGGTTCGCACTCGTTTCTACACAGAGGTTGTTCTGATCCGGGTTCCTCCTATAGGACAGGATCCGAGGTGTGTTCTGCCCCCATCGTCCCTCCATAGACCGATCGCGGTGGCCATGCAGCTCTCCACTGCGCCGTCGGTGTTTTTTTTTTTCGGAGCGCAGCGTAACAAGTGCTGACTGGAGCCTTTACAGAAATAGAGCACACGGATGCATTTGAGCACCCACGCAAGAGAAGCAGCTTCTCAACTCCGCTGCTGCACTTTAGAGGCTCCAGCACATGCACAGAGCCAGATAATTAGGTTTGGTGTGTGTGTGTGTGTGTGTGTGTGTGTGTGTGTGTGTGTGTGTGTGTGTGTGTGTGTGTGTGTGCGCTCACTAAGCCAAGACAGAAACGTAGTAGCGAATGAGCATTTGCTTACCAAGTCGGGTGCGGCGAGGTCAGTCTGTGTATATGTATACACTCATTAGTGTGTCAACATTACAAAAGACTTAGGTGCAGAAAATATACGAGTTGACCACCTACACACACGGAGAGAGAGAAAACGCGGGCTTCATCAGGGCCGTAGAGGAGCACTAAACAAGCTTCTGATTAAATATGTGTGTGTCTGTGTGTGTGTATCTTGCTTTCAGTTATGTTTTCTCTCATGCACCGTAAAAAAAAAAACACAACTCCTCTGTGTTGAGACACATTCTTTCTCACACTATCCCTCTCTCCTTCCACTACATCATTGCATTACTCGTTTCCTCTCATTTTCACCACCTCCACTTCCTACTCTGTGTCACGAAATCCAGTTCAGCAATGTTATTACAGTGACAAACCACTCCAGAATTCCCCCCCAAAACCAACCCGTCTTTCTTTAGTAGGGGGTAAAAAGTGTGTGTGTGTGTTGTGTCCCTTTTAGGCGAGGGAAGAGTTGAGGCCGGTCAAGGAAGATTTCGAAGCCAAGAATAAGCAACTGCTGGAAGAGATGCCCAAATTTTACAACAGCCGCATCGACTACTTTCAGCCGAGCTTCGAGGCGCTTATCCGAGCTCAGGTGAGCCCTACATGATGATCTCCTCCGGTTTTAAACCATTTTTCCATTTTACTTGTAGTAAAGTTAACTCTACAGTACGTATTATATGTTCTCAATGGACAATACTATAGAAATGAAACTGGGATATACTTTAGAGTAGTCAATGTGCAGCTTGTTTAGCACTGCAGATTTACTGTCCTCTAACAATAACTCAACATACAGACTTTATGGTCTAAATAACTGGCAACAAAAATGAGTAACCTTAGGTGAAAATGTCAAAACTGTATCCAATGTGTCAACATTTTTGAGCACCATCGTTATCTAGCACAGCCTTAATCCTCCCGGGCCTGGAATTCACCAGAGCCGCACATGTTGCTGCTGGGATCCTCTCTTTCACTCCTCCGTAATGATGTCACGGAGCTGCCGGATGTTACACACAAATGGTGCTTCGCCACCGTCAGGTGCTCAATAGTGTTCAGGTCTGGAGACAAACTTGTCCACTGACAAACACATGAACATGACGAATAGAACATGTGACTTTGCACGGTTAAAGATGTACAGCGGTTATCACTTAGGGTGTCCTCATTATTGTTGCCAGATATTTTGAAGACAATGTATGTTGAGTTATTTTTCACAGGACTGTAAATCTACACTGTTATACAAGCTGCACATTGACTCTACTATATACTCTAAAATATATCCAAGTTTCATTTCTATAGTATCGTCCTTTGAGAAGATATACTGAAATGTTGGCTGAAATCAAAGGGGTGACACAAAAGTGATTTGTGTATGTATATACGTGTATACAGTGTGTGTGTGTGTATATATATATATATATATATATATATATATATGTGTGTGTGTGTGTGGTGGTGTTTTATTTAATTATTTTTCTTTGTTTTGTTGTTGGGAAAACCTTATGGATGTTGCTCTGGGTGAATTCTGCCAAACAACCAAACATAAAATTTGATTTTGGGCAAAACCCATAATTTGCTAACTCAGCTTTAGGAAAATTAGATTTCACTCAAAACATAACTGCTTTCCCTGCAAAGAGACAGTTTAAGAAACGAAGATTTTAAGACAGTTACTCTGCCTAAAAGTGCTTTAAAAAAAAATAAAAAACACCACCACTTTGGGGGGTTTCACTTGACACGTCATCACACTTTGATCAAGTTGTTGGTGAGCTGCATATCAGAGTGTATAAGATCTAATCAGATTCCCAGCTGTTAACATACCCATGATGCTCATGCACCCTGCTCAGAGTGAAATGCTAACTTTTTTCCCCCATTTTCTTATTTTGAGTAATGTTCTTATATATAATTGTTCAAATTAGACCTTGTGAATGGTTTCTTCCAATCTGTCTGCCACACACACACACACACACACACACACACCCACACACACACACACACACATGATGTAGAATTTATTTGAATTTAACTCTTAGAAAAGACAAATGCATAATTTTTCGACATAATCTCTTCAATACACCTGCTTTTCAATGCACTTTGCTCACTTGTCAACAAGCTTTCATATTTCTTAATTAAAAAGTGTTTTGGGCTGAGCTGCGAACCATGAATGCGACCTTCCTTGAAATCCTCTATTCATTCATACACACTTTTTCACGACAAAACACTTCCTCTATACTGCGCACCATGTCTTTGATAAATAAAGGCACCATATATACGTACACCCCCAGACCACAAAAAATGAATCACTGCACGCTGCTCTTCTTTTGTGCAAATCACAAGTGGAGCATCCATTTTTGTTCACACATGGGGTTTAAACAACGTTCACATCTGCAAAGCAGTGACTGGAGAGAACAGAATGCGGAGTGAGGATAATTTTTGACTCAGCCTTGTATATTTTTATATATACCCCGACCAGCCATAATATTTAAAAGCACTGGCAGGTGAAGTGAATAACATACAGTAGACAGTCAATTCTCAAAGTTGATGTTCTAGTAGCAGGAACAATGGGCAAGCGTGTAAGGGTCTAAAAGTCTTCAACAGGGGCCATGTTTATGATAAGTCATCTGGGTTAGAGCATCTCCATCATGACAGGACGTCTGAGGTATTGCTGATGTGCAGTGGTTTGTACCTACCAAATAAAGTTCAAGGAAGGGCAACCGGTGAACGGATGACGGTCATCAGCATCCAAGGCTCATGGAAAGCAAAGGCTAGTCTGTTTTGGGCCAATCCCACAGAAGAGATACTGTAGCACAAGTTGTTGAAAAAGTTATTTTCAGCTTACTGCATAGCCACAGACTGGTCAGAGTGCCCATGCTGTAGCAATGGAAGAAGGTTTTCTTTTACATCGTGTGGATGGCTTTGTGTGAGGGGAAGAGAAGGCTCCCGAGTGCAATATTGGAAGAAGACAAGCCAGCGAAGACATTGCTCTGGTCAATGTTCTACTCAACAACCGCTTTGTCCTGGCACTCACGTGGCTGCGACTTCAATATGTACCACCTAGCACAAATTGTTACAGACCAACTGATGGCAGTGGGCTCTTTAAACAGGATATTGCATCCTGCCACAATGCAAAGTCTCTCAGGCATGGTTTGAAGAATATGACTAATAGTTAAAGGTATAGAATTGGACTCCAAATTCCCCAGATCTTTAAACTGCTTAAGCATCTGTGGGATGTTCTGAACAAACACGTCCTGATACATGAGGGCCCCGCCTTACAACTTAAAGGATCTGATGCTAACACACTGGTGCCAGATACCTTTAGAAGTCTGAACCATGCCTTGATGGTTCAGGGTTGTTTTAGTGACGCAAGAGGGACCTGCACGAAAAGATAAAAGTTCATCAGGTGAGCTCATTGTTCTGGCTGATTGGTTTATTACAGTAGTGATGAAATAGCAGCATTATTAAACACTGCTACTGGTCCTGTCTGACGTTCTGTACCAACCATTTGTTCTGCAAAGCATGATGTCATGCCAAAAGAGGTAGGTAACTTTTTAAAATGGGTTTCAACCTCAAAACCAAGGTAGGTGAGAAAGAAAAAAACTCTTTCTGATACCGATCAGGTTGGGGTGGTGAGGTTAGTAAGTTGTTAAGAATAGTCAAGGTGGTGTTTTTCAAGTGAAATCAAATGTTTTTTTTTCTTTCTTTCTTTTTTCTTCAAATACACAATACACCTTAAAAAATACACACACACAAAAAGAAATCTCGGATCCCAAATTCTTGGGACGACCTTGGAATTGCCAAGAAAAATTAGTTGACTGCTGTTTAATTTCTGTCACAAACTGAAAAAAAAAATATTACATGCTTAATCCTTTCTTTAATTTGAAGCTCTTTTTTTCCCCCTAAATGAAAATTAAACACCTGAATGGGCAACATAACTATACCTTAACTTATATTTCCAAAACATCAGCTGCGTTTTACAAGTCGCTCGACATCAGTAAGAAGATGGAATTTTCCCCCCCTACACATTTCTGATTCATCTGTAGGAAAAAAAAACAATGTGAAAACAGTCACCATATTACTTTTTAAGAAATCCACTCATTTAAATATTAAATCCAAACTCCATCATCATAAACACCAATTATGGCCTTAAAGTCAGATTGCAACATTTGTTTATTAGAGAAAGGTCTCAGGCTGTGTAGGCTCATTGGGACATTCACAGTGTGCATATTTCATAGCATTTGCATCTGTATATATTTTTATTTTTTCAGGAACTGTCAATGAACAATTTTATATAAAACTATATATTACAATTTTGAAAAGTCATTTGCTTGGCACTTAGCATAGTGTATAATTAGCTGCACCCTTAATTGGGACAAATACGATACTTAACTGGAGGTAATTACTTAGCTGTATCACTGTCATCATCTCGGTTATTTCTTTTTATTATTAATTTCCATCTGACAAAATCAAATTCCTGCTTCACAGCACTTGTCTGTAAGGTAATTAAGTAATTAACTTCTGTCGCCCTCCCTTACAAACGCATACGTTGTGTTCTGGATCATTAAAACGTGGCTGAGATGTTTGAAAGGCTGAACGTGCTTGTTAG
The DNA here is from genome assembly GCA_030068045.1 of Platyallabes tihoni. Classification (NCBI taxonomy): domain Eukaryota; kingdom Metazoa; phylum Chordata; class Actinopteri; order Siluriformes; family Clariidae; genus Platyallabes; species Platyallabes tihoni. The sequence continues at coordinate 26,837,093 of JAQQZS010000039.1, forward strand.
GGAAGACAACACACTCATGATTTCCCCTTTCTTGTTATTTACATGGACGAGATCGTGTGCGCGCACACACAAACGCGCACAAGGCCGTAGTCCCCTCTGCTGCTCTCTCCACCCAGATCTAATGTGATTAACCTTGACCACCTAATAGAAATGGTCAAATACACACTGCTCCTTTTTTCAGTTTTTTTGCGCACACACATACATGCACATCTCTCTCTCTCTCCCCACCCTCCTCCTGTCTATAATGTGATTAACCCCCACAATCCTGCTTCAGCTCAGGCTGTCACTTCAGGAAGTTCATAATTATTTGTGTCTCTGTCTCTCATTCTCTCTCACTCATACACGCGCACACGCACGCGCACACACGCACACGCGCACACACACACACACACACACACACACAAACATGGTATTTCGTTTTTTACCACTAACCTCCTGCCCCACGCAGTGATGATTAGCTTTGAGTGAACGGACGCATCATGTGGTTTACACAATTGTAACCTTGTGATTGTTAGTGTGTGCATGTGTTTACCTTTGGTTTGTCAGTAGACATAATGTTCCTGAGGCTTTATGAAAGCACAGGACTTCTAAGATACAAGCATAGTGGGAACAGCTGTTGAAGTGTGCACTGAAGGTTAACTCACAGCACTTCTTCATCCCCACCCATTTAATGAAACTTTGAATGGAGAAATTGGCCCGATAAGGAACGAACGTTTGTTCAGGTGGGATAGTGGAGTTTTGATGAGGTGAAGAGTTGACGTCAGATTAGGTGCTGAGGTTAGGCAAAAGGTGGCGTTAGTTGATGTATTGTGGTGGGGTTAATCTATAAGGGTTAGAATGAAGTAATGGGGTCAGTAAGGTGGTAAGGTTGGTGGGTGCTTAGGGTTAGGCAAGGTGGAGTGGTGGTGTCAGATTAACTGGTGGCTGGTTATTATGTTATGGCTAGTTAGGTGTGGATGAGTCAGGTGGTGGGGTCAGGTGAGGTAATGGGGTCAGACCAGGTGGTAAGGGCTGACAAGATGGGTTGAGTTTATAGGTGGTTAGGGTTACTCAAGTTTTTGTGGCAAGGTTGGTAGGTGTTGAAGGTTGCTCAGGGTGGGGTGGTGAGGTTACTGGGTGGCTTGAGTTTGTTGAGGGTGAGTAGTGAGGATAGTTGGTGGTTAGAATCGGTTGAAGTTGGGTGCTGAGGTTATGGTTAATTGAGATGTGATGAGTGATTAGTCGGGTGGTGATGTTAGTGAGTGGTTAGGGTAGGTCGAGATGAGGTGGTGAGATTAGTTGAGGTAGTGAATGAGGGGTATGTGTTAGTCCATGGAAGAAAAGTCCCAGGTGAAGTATGCCTAATCCTTAAATCTCACATTCGTCCAAAAACAAACATGAGAGCCTCGATCAAGTCTGTTGTGCTGCTTTGTACGGAAACATGAAAACAATGGGGAAAAAAATAGAGGAAGGATTGGCCTGGGGAAGTGCAGGCAGTGAGGATCGTCTGTTCTGCAAACAGATCTGGAGGTATAGTGCAAAAGAAATGTAGCTGCACCACCAGGAATTATGGTGTTTGTTTTTATTTTTGCTACTCTTTGACATGCCAAATAGTTAATTGTAGTAGCATTGTCATCATGTACTCACTCTGTCCAGTGCATATAAATAGATGTACAGTACAATTTGCTTCAGAGATCTGCTGCACATACTGTAACAATAGATGATGTCCACATACAGTAGGAGGATGGGTTGTTGGAGATAAATAAATAAATAAATTTTGACTTGGAAGTCTGGGCTGAAGTTAATGTACATTGCACTTGAGATGCGGTTGGTGGGGTTGGCCAAGGGCTCCGCCTGAGAGTCCTGTGATGCTGCTAAACCTGTTCTTCTTTCCATCCTGAAATTACTCCATCCAAGCTGAGAGAGATCAAGCGCTCCTTTGGCAATTGTCCTGTATTAGGGTGGATTAGCATCATTCCTGTTGCGTCCCCCGTTTGTGTAATCTTATTAGCTGATTAGCGAGGAGCCTTAACATGAATCACTCGGTGTGCATTCAAAATGATTGGCAGAGCCTCCTTCCTGTCAGAGCAAGGGACGAGTAGGAGGAAGAGAGAGAGAGAGAGAGAGAGAGAGAGGCTTTAAGGAAATAGCATGCATCGGTACCAGCAGAGAAGCGGCTGCTTGTGGGACCAGTTTTTTGAGACCTCACGAGAGAAAATATTTGAATTAATTTTGAATTAACAAGACTGTGATAAGGCTTGAGCTGCAGGGAAAGCCTTGGTATTAGCTGTATAATGTGGAAAGAGGCCATGCTATGTAAGAAAGAGGCCCGTACAGATGACCCTTACCCAGTAAACTAGCGGTGTTGGTGGCAGTGAATTGCCTCATACGCACACACGCACACACAATGTGGTGCTTAAGCTCTGAGAGGTATGAATAGTACATCGGTTTGAGAGAGGAGAATCGCTGCGTTAAAGAGGCAGTGTGTAGGTGGACCACAGAGACTCGCTATCACACATGCTGTATTTAGACTCACTGAGATGTGCAACAGCTATCAAGCCTGATTTCTCAACTAGGAGACTCTTATAAGAGATCAGCCTTTGTGTGTGTGTGTGTGTGTGTGTGTGTGTGTGTGCCCACAGTCCACAATGGACATATCTTAAACACTCTGACTCATAGATCTGCTGGAACTGAGAGTCCCCTCATCCTGCTGAATCATACACACACAGTTCATAGATCGCCTCTGCTCAGATCGAAGCAAAACTCAACCGTTTCATTTCTGAGCTCCACCACATCACACGCTGTTCCGGAACAAATATACATGCACACTTCCCATCGTTTTTAGGACCTCTGTCAAAATTAGAGAGTTGTCATGAGGCCTCCTCTGTCCCCGCAGGCGCTAGGTAGTCCACTGTATCTCATTGGGGGTTCTTGCACACCAACACACACTCTTAAATACTCTTCCGTCCTTAAGGGACTGCATTCTTGAGTTTTTGCTCGTTCAGGTACGTTTTAAGAAATGTAAAATTTCACTAAACAACTTGCATGTTCAAGTTTACAATTAAGGTGGGATCCTCAATGGCATTTTGTTTTTTTGATGTATGATTTAGACCTTGCCATCTCAGTCTAAAGAGAGCAGTGCAGCATGCTAACGTTGATGCTAAACAGGCTACAATGCTGTTGTGTGTTAGCGGTAGGTCCCTTACGTGTTGTGGTGAGTTGCAAGGTGGGGCCAGGCTTGTTTGTCCAGCACATTCCATGGATGCTCGATTTAAATTGAGATCTGGAGAATTTAGAGGCCAGATCAACAACCTTGTGTTCTTTTCCTGCTGAGCTCCATACACCACGGGCTGTGATGCTCTGACTGTTCTGATCCCTTTCTATCCTAGCCAGCGTTAACATTTTTCAGCTTTTTCTGTGGGATCAGATAAGACAAGCTGGCCTGCAGTCTCTCAAATGCGCGTACATGAGTCTTGGGTGCCGATTGTCTGTTAACCAAATCTAACAGCTGCCTTTAATTTCAGATTTCTTGTCTGTAGTTATCACCCCTACATTCCCGGTAACCTGTTTAGAGGTTGGGTTAAAAAGGTGACGCAATTATTTTCAAGTTTCATAATACTCTATACATATATAACCATGCAAATAAAATGGTTCTTGAGCGTCCTCAGTACCGTAATTGAGTGTTTTTATGGCCCCTGGGACAGTGAGGTTTCAGACATCGTTAGTAAACTTGGGGAGGATGTGGCATTGTTTTAGCAATCCCTGATTGCAACTGAAATCCGTCTCCAGGAAATGATAGCTGCTGTTGACCACGACAGTTAAAATGTCCAAGAGCTGACCATCACATTAACCTGTCACGGGTCCGTTTACAAAAAAGCCATTTGAAAACTCCCTCACCGTTGCAATTTTGGTTTTAAGCAATCGGCCTAGGCGTAGACGGATGCAAGCGGATGTATGTGTAGGACTGCGCCCGTTTTCTTTTTTTCTTTTTTCCCCCCCCACACCCAGTGGCTCCATCCTTCTCCGACCATCGCTCAGTGTGTGTGACGGGAGCCCCTCCGGCTCCACGCTGCTCCCACATGCTGCATGTAAACGGATCGTCACGCAGTGCTTGATGTGGCCAAGCTGCCAGTTAAACACATAAACAGGACAGAGCGGTATCCGTTTCTCATGATCCCTCGAGCAGCAACCGGTCTCTTTCTACATCACAGAATGGCACTGTCTTGGATTGATCTTTTAATTACCGCGCTGGATAATAGGCACTGACGGAGACCGCTTGACTCCGAGTCAGGATGAACGATGCTTTCTTCCAGCATCAAAAATGTTTATTAAGGGCCTGGCCTTGTGGCTAAGAAAAATACTGGAAATGAGGTTGAGGATATTGAGGTTTTGTTTGAGTGTTTACAGGATATTTTCTTTTAACGTATAATTTAGTGTTTGTTGGTTAAGTGAGTGGGGTTTTTTTGACTTCGCAAATAAATGACCTTTCTAGTAATGAAGTACTAGAAATCAGTTAAATCTGCATGAAATATCATGTACGGGGAATATCTGAAAAGTCCAGAACCAGGGGAATATGTTTAAATATGCAAATGTGACGTTCCAGAATACAGTACTGAGAAAATGCATAGAGTGTAAGGGTGAAACATGTAAATGATAAATACAGAATTAAGCATATACAGTCTTCCTTTCCTTGTTCCTGACTTCTCGAAGGCCTTGTATAGTCAGTCTGATTATGATTATGGCATTTAAATCCTTATTTAAAAGGTGTATTATAGTACTTTTTGACCTTGATCTTTCATTAAACTAGCACGAGGACATGTCTTTGATGGAAGTCCTGATAAGGCACATCTCCTAAAAGTAATGTTAAAAGTCAACATGGTGTGGAATGAACCAGACAGGGTAGGAGGCTTTGTGTGTGAATTCTGAACGGTGTGTACGTATGTGTATACAGAACACTGCAATTGAGTAAATGTGCAGTGTGTGTGTTTGTGTGTGTGTGTGTGTGGTTTTCCGGTGGAACGACTGTATTTCCCAGCAGCCCACTTCTCCTGGTGTCTTGTAATGTTATTAATCGCTATTAATCATCTCAGCAGCTCAGGCAGGACCCTGGAATTCCAAGAAGAGGTGGATAATGAAAAACTCTTAAACCGTCAGTGCGGTTAATAAACAGACGCCCCAAGAAACTGTGTTGTGTGTGTGTGTGTGTTGCTCCTAAACTTTTCATATCTTTGACAATCTCAAATTATAATCTCAAAAACTATTATAAGTTAGAATGAGGACTTTGTCTAATTTCTCTTCCTCTCGTTTCAGGTGGTGTACTTCACAGAGATGCACAAGAACTTCAGTGACCTGACGGATCACATCGATCAAGGCGGCCTGACGGACCAAGAGCGAGAACAGCAGAACGAGGCCAAGCTCAACGAACTCCGCGCTCTGTCTATTGTAGCGGACGACTGACGACGCAGCAGATGTCAGTTCAGTTCAGGCAGCTGTGGTAGGGATTACCGAGAGTGTAGATGTAGGAAAGGTGTCAAGAACATAACCTATTTGATCTTCATCTGTCTTTTTATAACTTCTCTTTTGCGATCTGGGTTCGGGGTTAGATTTCCGATTTGTGTTTCATGATGACGGTAAAAAACGGCAGGAAGCCTTCCTCAGGCAGATCTTAAGCTATATGATATGAGAAATTTCTGAAAAGTGAAGCATCTCACTGGTGAGTTGAACATCACTGGAAGCGTGCTGCTTCTTTACGTATCAAATGTAAAGAACTTCACAAATGCTTTTCATTAGGAATCACGGCATGCGTGTCAAACACGTGTAGCTTTGAACACTAAACCCTGCCGTCTGCTCGAGCGCCTCTGTCTCAGCAATTCTACAGCTACATCTCTAACGGAGCGATATCTAGTAACTCAATACTAGCACAAAGTATTTATTCATTGTTAATGGAGTATTTTAAATGGTGTCTGAAGTCAATTAGAGCGTCTGTTATGTCAAATTCTGTTACTTGGTACTGTAGCGCCCTCTACTGACCCAAACAAAACACTGCTCGTCTTTGTGTGTAGTGGTTTTCAGAAGGTGTACTATTTATGTACTACAGCCATAGAATTTCCAGGTTTCGATTAACGTACGATCGTACTTGGGGACCGAGCACCGGAAAAAACTATTTTCTTTTCCTTCACATCTTCTCCAAAGGAGACAAACGTTGCATTTTGTTCTTTTGTCTTTTAAACAATGACTACATGTAATTTCTGTTGAATCACGTGACTTTATCTTCAGGATTTGTGATTTGTCCTGATATCTGATCATCTCTTATGTAGCGTTCATCTCTTTTTTTTATTTGTTTGCACACTAAAAATTAATTCTTTGATTATAATCCCACCTACTTTTTCATTTGTACCGTCGCGTTTGTATTTGTTTTAACGTACAAGTTGTACAATAAATCGGTTGTTGGAAGAAAAAAAAAAAACCTGAATTATAATTTGTATAACTGCTTGTTAATGTTGTTTAATAGAAGAACCTGATTTTTTTTCCCCTGATGTGAAAAATAAAGCTACTTGCAAGACCTTTTAAGGACCTTTTTAGTTTAGGGAAAAGGCATGACCTTTACAACCTTTATTTATTTATTGTAACATTTATTGTAAGGTTATTTGGCATTACCTGTTTCATTCCTGCAGTCATATACAGTATAATGGAGGGGTTTTACATTAAAGACCATCTCTAAATCCGTCAACAGAAAGTATTTGAACTTCATGCTCGGTTTATACTCACTGTCCACTTCAGTAAGAGCACTAGGAATCCAATCAGCCAATCACGTGTTAGCAGTGCAGTGTATACTGTATAATCATGCGAAACGGGGACATGGCTTTAATTTTCTCACCAGAATCAGGGAAGAAAGTCTGATCATTGTGGCATGATTTCTGTTGTGTGAAAAGAATACACATGTTGGGCTTTTCCAAGATGCCAGGAAGGATAAAGTAACTCATGTAATCACTCTTTACACTCATTTTGAAAAGAAAAGCACATCAACATGCACAAACCATCAAACTTTGAGGTGGACGGGCTACCACTAGCAGGTGGTCACATCAGATTCCATTCCTGGGAGTCCAGAACAAGAATCTGAAGCCATCATAGAGACACTCACTTACAGCACACTGTGCCTTGCAAAAGTATTTATACCCCCTGAAATTTTATATATTTTCAATTTTATTTGTATAGTGCTTTTAACAATTTAAAAAGCAGCTTTACACAAGTAAAGAATTATTGAAGTTTGTATAAAATGCGAATGAATCAAAATGATCAGATTGTATCTGATGAGCAAGCCGAGGACGACAGCGACAAGGAAAAACTCCCCAAGATGGCAATAGGAAGAAACCTTGAGAGGAACCAGAAGATCAACAAGGAACTCGTCCACAGTCGGGTGATAACGGATAGCAGGGATCGATCTGCAGCCATACTGTGTTCAATGCATGGATCGTTTTGTCATGTTACAACCACAAACATAAATGAGTTTCATTGGGATTTAATGTAATAGACCAACACAAAGTGGCACATGGTTTTCAGAATTTACTACAAATAAAAATATGTTCCACATGGCTTGTTGAAAATGCAACCAGGACTTCTTATGGCGATGTCAGGCTTCCCCGTTTATAATTGTAGAAACATCCTTTAAACAAGTTAATTCTTATCACTTATTTTATAAATCCTTTATAGCAGCTTACTGTATGTTGTATTGAAGCAATGCAAAAAAAAAAAAAAACACCCAACCTCTGCTACAAAGCTCTGACACTGACTCCTTCCTTAAATCTTACATAAATGTCTTCTTATAGAAAACTCCACCAAATCAACAGTTTCATCACATTCATCACTTCAAGTGGACCAACCGCCACAGACATTCCAGTGTAAGCTGTTAAAAGATTTATGGTATCAATTATAAAAAAAACAAAACTGATGTGATAAGATCAGTCAACAAAGTTTGAGCAATCAGTATTAAGACTCTTGAATCTACAATGCAAAACTTAGTAGCATCCAAGCAAATAAAATATTTTTGAATCTAGCCAAATCAATTTAGAATCTTTTAAAATCACTTTACACTAAACTAAATATTAGGTTATTAGGCCTAATTTTAGTCAAAAGTTACTAAAATTCCAAACAAAAACATCTTTTTCTTCTGGCAGATAATCTTTCTAGTTTTTAGGAATTTAGAAAAATTATCAACAAATAGAACTACATTTTTTTTGTACCATTTGACTAGAAATAACCTTAATAATCTGATATTTGGTTTGGTGTAAAGTTATTTTACACAATTATATATGTTTGCATAGATTCAAGAATCTCTCACTTGATAAGATATAATTTTTAGAGTATATACAGTACATATATTTTATCCATAAATATGACCCCTGTTTACCCCAGCCAGACTCAGACACCTTGACTAGAACAACTCTATTAAAATGTATTTCTCTTTATTCATCTGCTTGATAAGAGACAACAGATAAAATACATTACAGTACAGTACATCTCTAACCTGGCTGGAATTAGTGAAATATTTTCAGAATCTGCACTTTTAATATTCAATATGTACAACTCACAAAAAAAAAAGGTCCACATTTACAGTTCAAATGTTTGCTTTATAATACACACTGCATAAATGACAGATTTATGCTTCTACGGTGAGAAATCAGCATTGTCCATTTCGCACGGTCCACAAATCAAGCTATGAACAATCAAACTTCTTGCTTTTAACTAAATTAAAAAGAAAAAAAAGTGTGATTAAGAACTAGTAGGAATTAATTCGTTACAGCAGCAGGACATGGACGCCATTGTTTTCCGACGATTGCGATAGTGTTTAAGAATCTTTGCACTCTGCCTCCTGATTTCCAGGGTCAAAGGTCAAAGCGACCTGCATGTCAGACAGCGTGTACTGACTTGTGCGCGTCCCCAGTAGAGTTTCCTGCGCACTATCTAGCTTATGATCGCTGGAGCGTTTCCAGTTCAGCACCGATCCTACAGTTATCTAAGGATGTTATTAATTGAACACGGACTACATGGCTGATGTGCTGTACATGTGCGCGATCTGCTCGCTGAAGACGCGGCGCAGGTCGATCCGTTTGCTTTTCAGGGTGGGAGTGAGGAGGCCGTTGCTGATGCTGAACAGTTCGGGGTGCAGATACAAATCCTTCACCTGGAACGGAGATGATAACAGAGGCGTGTGAGGTTGGTGGGTTTATTCTTAAAGAATGAAACTCTTGGAAGCAGAGCTACTGTTACACATCCTCGAGTGTTTTATTCCTCAACCACAACAATTTGGCATTTAAACATTTATTTTTTTATATTTAATGTAAAGTAATTCCTGTTCACCAGCGTCTTGTTCTCTGTCCTGAAGTTATTGAAGGCAAACAACAATGCAATTTATATTCGGCCTTAAACATGGTATCGGTGCTAAAAAGTGTCACAGAGGTGAAAAAGTGAAATTTCAGAGAGGATCATACAGTATAACGCCATTTTTTATAATACATAATTCTCATCACCCGATCTATGCTCAGTTTTGTGTAAATATGCGTACACATTTATATTTTTATCAGCTAAAAATAAACATATTTGCTAAATATAATTTCATGTCGTGTCCGTAACTTTTTCCAATTCAAATCTTTCAATGATCTTAACTGTCACTCATATGAAACTTGGCCAATTTTGTTTTCAAATGAAAAGACAAACCTGAAAAAGTTTATTATTTTGAAATGCAAAATTCTTAAGATATTGCAACATGAATTTGACATGGTTACGGACACTACAGATTCTTAATTTGTGCATTTAATTTTTACAGGTCATATGAAACTAGAAGCTTATACCAATTGTAGTATCAATACACAGAGAAATATGAATAATTTGCAGTTTAAATGATTATTGTTTGAAGTGAGACAGTATAACGCTGAAAAATTGCCGTATAAAATCATCTCTCCAAAATGGCTGAAATTAACAACTTGATATTTTTAGGGAAGCAAAATTGGTCACTTCCATTTTGCATAAACTTTAGAAGTAGCTTCTTTAGCCACACACACTTTCTGTATTATACAGTATGACGAACATAAGAAAAAAAAAAAAAATAAGCACCAATACTGTGTTTTGGCTGATTGTTATCAGGACACTGTCTCCGTGTGTGTGTGTGTGTGTGTGTGTGTGTGTGTGTGTGTGTGTGTGTGTGTGTGTGTTGTAGCTGCTCTAAATACTTCAGTCCTGCTTCCTTCCCCACTGCAGTCATGTCCTCCAGTACAGCTTTCTTCACGTCCTGCAATAAAAGACACAAACACCTCGTTACACAACTTTAAACTTGAATCATATCTGAACATATTATAATTATATTTACACACACAAGCAAAAAGATATAACTCACAGGATTCTGGCACAGCTCTTCTAAAGATCCCACAATGCCTCTCTCTTTGGCCCAGTTGACAAACACTTCAGGGTCTGGGACCACAATACCTATCAGAAAAGACTGACACACACACAAAACACAAACACACAAGACTTGAGTAAATTAAAGAGTCCAAACACACTGTAGCTGACTCTACACCATATGATCAGTATGCAGAGTAAATGTTATTAATGTGTGTGTGTGTTTACCTGTAGACTGTCTCCGTGCACAAACACCTGCAGCACAGGAACACTGCGCATGTAGACGTTCTCGATCTTCTCTGGAGCGATGTACTCTCCCTGAGACAGTTTAAAGATGTTCTTCTTTCTGTCAATGATCCGAAGAGTCCCGTTCTAACCCACACACACAAAGGATATGGCTTTTTCATTATTCAATCCAAATAATACATTTACAACACCTTATTACTATTGTAAAGTTCAGGTCTTAAAATGCATTCTCTCAAATATGAAAATCATAGTTATCCTTTTTTTTTTTTTTTTTTTTTCAATCAACAATATATAAATCTAATTTATTCCTGTTTATGGCCAGCGGTAGAGACAAAGGATAACTAGATTACTATTATTATATCTACTACTTGTTAAGTTTTTTTTTAATACAGGATATAACTATAAAATATAACCAATATAGATTTATAATATAAATGATCTATTTATTGTTTATATAACTATTTGCAAGAGCCTAGTTTAGAAAAATAATCTACGTCTTACCAATGTTTATAATAATAATAATAATAATAATAGCAACAACACATTTTACAGGCTAATATTGTGCATCTACGTTCAATTTAATTAAATTACACAAAGCACGCACATTTTAACAAGTCACATGATGTGTAAACTGATTTGGATTCATCATCAAGGTTTTTATTAAATTTAGCGATGGAAAACCTGGATAATAACCCTTTCTGTTTCAAAGTGAAAGGGAGTCACATTTATTATGCGTCATACATTTAACTTTTCCTCTTGTTTGTTTGTACAAACCCTGGATTAGTCTTTAATAAATGATGATATGAAAAGTTCACTCGAGGAAGTTGACCTGACTGTATTTCACTCATTATGCTGCTGTGTTTATTATGTACGCGTGTGTGTTTTTTCAGTCACCGGCAGCCACTGTCCCACATCCCCGGTGTGCAGCCAGCCGTCACCGTCCAGAGCCTCGGCCGTCCTCTCTTCGTCCCTCAGGTAACCTTGGAATATACTGGGTCCCCGGATACAGATCTAACACGCACACAAGTACAAACAATTGCAATAAAACTGACCGTGGCATCTGGCAGATTAGTGTATGTTTTAATCTCCTCTATTTCGATTTACTGTACTGTCATTACAATCCATCAAAATAACTGTGTGCTCGTGCAAATGTGTGTGTTACCTCTCCCTGTCCGTTCTTGGCGTAATAGTTCATGTCCGGGATGTCGGCCAGCTTCACCATGGAACAAGGTAGAGGAGCACCGACGTGGCCTGAGACACAACGTTCAGAAATCTACTCAATTATCCTGAATCTAGTCCATCTCAGTTTAACTGTGTAAATAATCACACACTCGTGTCGTTTCTCGTGCAAACGTCTTGACCCCCGCATTTCTTCATATTCGATGAAATGATGTGGATTCAATTAAAGAAACAGAAACAAGTGCGACAGACTGCAAAGTGCCTAAAAATACGATTTAAAAATTAGTTGTTTATTTGCTGTAACAACCTCAGCAGCGACCTCATTTCCCCTCTCGTCTGGTCCAACCACAGCATCAGACGTATACTGACACTGCTAGCGATGGGTCGTTCATGAACGATTCGTCAGAAGAACGAGTCGTCTCGGAGAGTGATTTCTACTGGGTGCGCATGCGCAAAGCATCGCAAAACCTCCGTATGTTATGTACAGGAAACAGAAATGAGTAGTTATCGCTGAGTCTTCTAGTCCGAATCGTTCGTTCTTTTGTCACGTGACTCCCATAGACGCTATGCAGCGCACTACACAGGAAACAGAATTGAACGGTTCTTCTCATGAGTCTTCTAGTCAGAGTCGTTCGTTCTTTTGAATCTACTGCACTGCATAGCGTGTATAAGAGTCACGTGACAAAAGAACAAACGACTCGGACTAGAAGACTCGTGAGTAAGATATGATGAGCGGCTCATTCTGTTTATTATAATATGTCCTCAGCTGCATTGTAATATTTTCATTACCGGAACTATAGCCAAAATTTGTGCATGTAGACGTTTTGGGAGTCTGTTTATTGAAAATTTTATTTTATTTTATTTCTGATCAAAAGAATGCAATGAACCAAATGACTTAAAAAAAAAAAAAAAAAAAAGGATTTGTTTATTTGTCTATGATGAATGAGATTCAAAGAGCCGAGTCACTAAAAGGATCCAAACTTCCCATCACCATCATCTGCACCTGTTTCTCACTGGATCATGTATCAAGTTAGACATTTTCTTTTCTTTTAATGCTTGAATGATCCATTTCATAATATATTCCTTTGAAACAGCTCAGGTACAGGGATTGAATTGAAAATAAGAGACAAAAAAAGTCCTTGAGGAAGCCTGGAGAACTGTCCCTAAAGACTACATTAGAAATACAAAGTCTGGCTGTTTAGAAGCAAAATAAAAAAAAATACAAAAAAAAAATTTAATAAAAATAAGGGTCTGGCTCAAGACTTTTGCACAGTACTGTATGTCAGTATGAATGTTTTTTTTGTGGTTTATTTCAGTGTGGAGTTTAGGTTGAGGGTGAAATATGTTCGAAGTCATTTAAATACTAATACATTTTCAGTTTTAGTTAAACGATTCAGTATTTTCTTTTACTTAAAAATTATGTTCCTAGAACAACACGGTATCTCACAGGAGTGTGTGATGAGTTACACGCTCGAGTTGCTGTTAGCTTCTCAACATCTGTATATTGTTAACAACTAATTAAACTGAACCTGGTTGATCGAGTTTATTTTTTCTTTAAACGGGTCACACTCGTCTGGATTATGCGTGACACAGCCAGACACTTTCAGGCGTTCTGTACTGATTGTACTGGCCGGAGTCCATCATGACCTGCTTATGAGGAGTGTGTTACAGTACCTGCGCTCCAGTCTCCGGGCATAGAGAATGTACAGCCCGCTGTGCACTCGGTCTGACCGTAGCCCTCGAATATCTAGAGAGAGAGAGAGAGAGAGAGAGAGAGAGAATACTTCAGACACGAACTCACTCAACTAACTACTACAGCATGCAAACAACCAAAACAACATTTATATAATTAAGAAAAAAGTTAAAGGTGTGTGTATACAGATAAATGTCAGCCGAGACCCTATAAAACTATCAGACAATCCATCACTTTCTCTCATTTCCCCCTGACTGCCCATTAAAGTCCAGGTGTTCCAGGATGTGTGGGACGCCATATTATGTTTATTTGCCGGTTTTCTCCCCACATGGTTGTTCCTCTATATATTCGATTTGAATAATAACACATGCACAACTCATTTGTGTTCATTTTACACTTTCGCATTACCGTTCCTACTGCTCTTAATTCATTTATAAACTTTTCGTCTTCTATTAGCGCAGAATGGTGTAATCTGGTTTGAGAAATATGATTAGACTAAATTATATTAGTTATGTTGTTGTTTTTTTTTCCTAAGAAGTGTTCTGACCAGGCAGCCGAGAGCAGCTCGGAGGAAGGACAGCACTGTGGGCGAGATGGGAGCTGAGGCGGTCAGGATGAAGCGCAGGTTTCCTCCCAGACTGGCCTAGAGAGAGAGAGAGAGAGAGAGAGAGACGGTAAGGGGTCACACACTGATGTCTGCTGGATATGATTCAGTTCTTCATTCACAAGACCAATAGGGCATCTTTAATCGGGTCACACGGCACAGCTACAGTAAAGGAATGAACAAGAGATTCACCACAGTCACTGGTAATTATACTAAAATAATCACCCAGTGTGAGGATAATTAAACAGGATCACCTGAAATAATAGGCAAGACTCTGATTCCTTCAGTAAAACAAAGGAAGAAGAAAATGAGGAAGGGAAAGAGGAGGAGGAAAAGGAAAGTGAGGAAAAGAAGAAGAGGAAGGTATAGAAAGACTAGGAAGACCTTATGGAAGAGGAAGAAGAGGAAAAGGAGAAAGAACAAAAGGAAAAGTTGGAAGACAAAAGTACTGATGGAAGAAAAGGAGTAAGCAGAAGAAGAACAACAAAAAGCAGACAAAAAGGAGTGGAAGGATAGCAGAAATAAGAATACGTGGAAGAGATGTAAAATAACCAGAAGAAAAGGAGGATGAAAAGAAAATCTGAAAAAGGGATGGACAGAAAAAAGGAATAAGTGACCAAATAAGTGTAAATAAATAAATAAATAAATATTTTAAAGGAGAGAGAGAAAAAAAAAAAGAATAGGCAGAAGATGAAAAAAAAAGAATAAGGATACAAAAAAAGAAAAAAGGGGTAGAAAAAGAGCAGGAAGAAGAATAAAACTAAAAAAGTGGAAAAAGAAAAAAGACAAAGATGAAAAAGAATAAGAGGAAGAAAAGATGAAAGGGGGATGAAAAGAAAATGAAAAATCCAAAGAAAACAATTGGACAAAGAGGGAGAGGGAGAAGAAAAAGAATAGGAATAGGAATAAGACAAAAAAGAAAAAGAAGTGGAAGGAAAAGAAGAAGTAGAAGGAAAGGCGTAAGCAAAAGAAGAAAAAGAGGAGGAGCAGGAACAGGTAAAGGAATAAGCAGATGGAAAAAAAAAAATAAAAAAAAGAGTAAGCAGGTGATAGCAGGAGAGCAGGAAGAAGAAGAAAATAAATGGAAGAAGAAAGAGGACAAAGATTAATAGAATAGAATAGAAAAGAATAAGCAGAATAAAAATGAGTGGAAGAGGGAAGGAAGAAGATAATCCTAAACTTCAACAAATTTGTCACTGTGAAAACCACATACACTGCAGTCGTCGGCCTCCAACAGCACATTTATTGTTTATCTAATTTTCATGAGGACTTAAATAAAATACATACAAAACGGACAAGTAGAAAGTAGAAGCTGTCTATAAAATACAATTCATGATGGAATACAAGTAAAAAGAGCGCTAAAGCATTAGCCGCAAAGATAGAGTGAAGGTGCAGTGAGATGGATGGAGGACGCTGTGTTCATAGGAAGGAGAGGAAGAGGAGGAAAAGCAGAGGAGGAGGAGGACTACAATGAACAGGAAGAGGAAATGAAGAAGGGGAAGTGAGAGGAAGAGGAAGCGGGGGGGGGGGGGGGGGTATAAAAAAAAGCCAAAGTTTATGGGAAAAAAAACCAAAAAAATT
>JAQQZS010000039.1:26872675-26884519 GCA_030068045.1 Platyallabes tihoni
AGACATGATAAACATATATAACAAAATTGGTACAGCATATAATATGGTGCCTAAGACTTTTGCACAGTACTGTATAAGACACTAACACCCCATAACATTATTTTACAGCATTTCCTATTTATTGTACAAAAATATCACACTTCTGCCTAGATGCTTAATGCAGATCATTGGCTTTGTACATTACATTATGTATATGTACTTTGCACAATGACCGTAAAATTAAATCTAATCTAAATCTATTATGAAGTCATAAGGAAGTAGTACTGCACTTATGTAAGGAGCAGGGAGGGGAATCCCTAATGACTCCATACAGGATACATAATCACCAAATTATTATGAAATTACAGATTCATACAGTCGACAAAACCTAAATACAGTTTAATTCGGTTGATACAGTGACTATTTTTAGCTACATTTCCTTGACAGGTTGCTGAAGTTGCAGTAGCTTAACTATTTAAAGTATTCAGGTTTTTCAGATGTTATAGAACTTTTTAACCCGATAAAATGTTAATAAAATGCTAATAAAATTTTAACTTAAAAAAGTAGAGGATTTACTACACAAGATGCATAAGAAGCGCTTTTTTTTAATTTTATGTAATAAAGGTAAATTTTTTATTGTATTAAATTTGATCTAAACTAGTACTTTTTATTTTATATAGATGAAATGCACTAAACACATGAAATAAAGACATAAAAGTACTTTTTACTGTTAAAATATTTCAACTTAACAAAAGTAGAAGGAAGTTATTACATTAGACACATAAAATGCTTTTCAATGTTTATCTAATAAAAGTATTTGTTAAGTTAAATTGGATTTATTAAGTTTCAGTTTTAACAATAAAAAAGTAGATTTTTAAATTAACAATTCAATTTACATCATAGGACACAAACTTTCTTTTTTTAACAAAAGTTAAAACAAAAGTAAAAAAAAAAAAAGCTTTTTTTTTTTTTTTTACAAAAGTTAAAGTTACTCTCAAAATGTGCACGGCCTGAGGTATTGCACAAAACCAGAAGAAGAATAACCTTTTTTTATGCATTTATTTTTTTAGTGGATTTGTCATGTTGTATCTATTGCTTTAATAGTTTTATTAATCATTCAAACATTGAGCTATTAAAATGATCATGATTATACATTTACTGTGATAGTTTTAACTACAATATAACCCGAACACGCCAGTCTAAATGTCTTTAACGCTTTGTAACACGCTGACACACGCGGTGATATCGTGATACCGTGATATGACATGCTGTGTGTGTGCGCGTGTGTGTGTGTTGCATTGAGCGCAGCTGTGCATTGCTGCGAGCGTCCACGTGTCACGCGCGACACCAAAAACGAGCGCGGGACTGAAAAAACCGTCTACTTGTTACTTAGTTTCTATGTTGTTTATCTTCCTTTAGTGTCTGATGGCGGACACGTTGCCGTTAAAGTCACTAAAATCTCACGAGTTTGCGGTGTTGGACGACCCGCCGCGAATGAATGAGCTGAGCAAAACTTTGTATCTCCTTTAAACCGTCTCCGAGTGTGAGTAAAGTCTCCCGGTGTTGTATTAAATGCTTTTTTTTTTTAAAAGCTGATCGCCGTTAAATCCGTGTAAGAAGTTGTGTTACCTGTGTTTGATGTACAGTAGATCAAAGCTCCTCAGAGTTAGAGTTCCCACACGCGCCGGAAACCGAACTGAGCTTTATACTGAGCTCCGGACCCCCGGCACAAACACCGCCCTCGCGCCTCTCCAGCAGCAGCTGCGTCATCAGCGTCCCGGTGCGAGCGCCAGTGTGACGTCATGTCACTTTAGCAACTTATTCAACCCACTTTTTTTTTTTTTTTTACTAGTACAGTGTAAATTATAATAGAAATTTTAATTTCTTCTGGGCACCTTTTTTAATAAGTCATTTAGAATTTCTAATTATTATAAAAATATTTATTTGACAGGTTTTAGATAGATAGATAGATAGATAGATAGATACTTTAGTTGATTTAAGGAAATTTTTATTAGTTTTTTCAGTAGCTAAACTAAAGTATTCAGTTAATCTTATCGAACATTTTAACACTCGAAAAATGTTTGGATATCCATAGGACCCCCAAATGCTTTTTTAATTTTATTTAATAAAAGTACTTTTTTTTAACTTAACAAAAGAAGAAGAAATTTGTTACATAAGACATAGAATGTTTTTTATTTTATTTTATCTAAATAAAGTACATTTATTTTTCACTTGAGCTTAACAGATGTAGAAGGAATTTACTAAAAATGCACAAATACTAAATTAATTAGAAGCAATAAAAATGATAAAATCATTGACATTAAGAAAAGGTTTTTAACTTTAGAAGACAACAGGCTTCATTTTAGATGCACTCTGAATGTCTGTCCGTAAATTTCATTAAAACCTGGAGCCCCTTAAAAAAACTATCTAGATCAAACTTGTATAAAGTCTATTTGTGGCTTGGTGTAGTATTTTAATTCAAGTGTCCACGATGTATTATTTGGTTAATATTAAGGTGTTATAGTTCTCAAAACAATATTATATCCAACTAGGAACCTTTATAGTCCAGCTAGGGACCATGAAGACCAATAGTGACCATTGTTTTTGCACACTATGAACAACCTGAGAACGGCAGTTAGCCTAACCTGCATGTCTTTGGACTGTGTGAGGAATCAGAGCACTGGAGGAAACCCACCAAGCACAGGGAGAACATACAAACTCCATGCACGCAGATCTTTAGGCGGGATTCGAACCCGGACACTGGAGATGCAAGGCGCCAGTGCTAACCGCTGTCCCCTTATCAAATTACTTTCTTGTTTTAAATAATTTCCCTTAAAAACATTCCTGTTCCTGCAAAAACTTTTCTGACGCAAAACCTGTCTCTTTAGGGTATAGATGAGCGAGGTGAAATTATCCAGTCAGATTGTTTTACTGTATTGTTGCAATTCAGTTCAGTTTTATTCATATAGTGCTTTGAAATATGGTCACTGTCGCAAAGCCGTTTTACAGAATACAAAAATGGAAATGAGTTTGAAAATATGTGAGGAAATATGTATCTTCTTCTTGTTCTTTTTCTTTCGGCTATCTTTAATAATAAGGATTATCAGATAATAATATTAATGATAATTATCAGATTGTCCCTGATGACTACTCCAAGGGCAACGTGGCAAGGGAAAAAAAATCCCTGAGATGCCAATCAGAAGAAACCTTGAGAGGAACCAAACTCAGGAGGCTCTCTTCAGAGGTCAAGGGTTTAAACCTACTGTATAGCTCCTGCCATGTAACAGAAAGAAGGAATGAATTACGACAGATTAGCTAAATTTCTTTGCTAACTTGATAATAGTGGATGGCTGAAAAAGGGAAATCCATGGATCTTTTTTCATTTATTTAACTTTAAAAGACTGTTTAGGTGAAATCCCCTGAAGATTCATAGTTTCTGAAATAAAAGGGCATTCTGTTGGATTTATTAAAGCTAATAATCATCCATGTGATCGCGTTATTGCCCCTTCATTCAAATAGATGTATTTTGTTTTCTATTAAACAGCACCAAATATATTTATTTGGTTTTTATTATTGTTGGCTTGATAGAACTATTGTGTTACTGTTTTGTCTCTGAGGTGCATTTTTAACTGCTTGGTGGTGTAAGCATGTTTGAATTAAATATACTTGTGCATGCAACAATGTAATAAACAGAATGTTAATCTTAGTAAAATAATATAGAAGTAGGGTGAGGAAAAACAGAAGTGAGCCAATAAACAGCAAACATATCAGCAGGTATAATATTAACAGTTGATGATGTGAGTCAGTCAACACAATTTGAATTTTAGTCCATTTAGACTTAGACTATTTTAGGATTTTTTTTTTTCTTTCATTCTCTTTCTTTTTTTCCCTCTCTTTGTCTCTCACCACCGGTTGTGCCACCCTTGGCAGAGACAACTGCAATCAACCATTTATGATACCTGGCAATGTATCACATTACATCGCTGTGGAGGAATTTTGGCCCAATCGTTTTTTTTGCAGAATTGTTGTACTTCAGCCATATTGGAGCACCTACTGTATAAAACTATTATATTAAGTTTGCCCGGAGTATACAAATATTCTTTTTCCTTACTTGGAAAAAGAAAGTGGTGTATGTTTATTCCAATGTACTTTGGTAGCAGTATACATGTGATCATACCCTGCAAATCCTTTAATAACAGCTAAACGTTTCAGGATTCAAATTACTGTAACAGTGTGGTGGAATGGTTTAAAGTTTTTTTGGAGATAGTTCACGGTTTTGGAGCACACTGAATGCCCAAGTCTGAAGGGCATGGTGTGGTTTAAAGGCATTCTAGGCTTTTGCATAAAAAAAAACATTGGGAGAAGTTACATTTACATTAACTTATTGTTGCTTTCCAACACTTTTATGCTTTATTTGAACCGGTTATTTTACTGTGTGGCTAAAAGTGAGCTGTTTACACAAAAGATAATACCTGTACAAGATTAGCACACACACACACACACACACACACACATTTTGCATCCTTGTGGAATTTTGTAGGAATTATGAATTTATGCCAGAATGGATGGATTTTCATATACAGTATATTAACATTAAAACCTCAAAATATTAACACTGATTATTAATTGTACTGGTGACAGGATCATGGACCATCTGGAAAAATCCCACAGGAAAAATAATGTAGCACAAATTACTGAAAAATCGTAATGCTGGCTATGATAGAAAGGCTCCAGAACAGTCAGTACATCACAGTGCGTATGAGGCTCAGCAGGTAAAGAATTTAAATTTGTTGATCCAGCCTCTATATTCTCCAAGTCTGAGCCATGGAGTCCTCACCCTGCAACTAACAGCACTTAAAGGATCTGTTGATATCATCCTGGTGCCACAGCACACCTTCAGAGGTCACCTCCTTGGGTCCAGGCCTTGAGGGAAACTGAAACAACAATGATCTTATTGTTTTGAGGTTTTAATGTTATGGCCGATTCTGGCGCATATTGTAATGAAAAACTTTTACCATGCAGATTTTTTTGTACTAACATCGGTTTTATAATAGTAATGATATTTGTAATAATAAATATTAAAAAGACATTATTGTTTGTAAATTTTTGCTTTACTGCTACGAAAATATAACTTTTACAGTTGCTTAAACTCCATTGAAAATTTACATTTTGCCACCAGGGTCCCAGGGGGCATGAAGCAGGCTACATCCTGGACTGGGTGCCAGTCCATCGCAGGGCACACACACATACACACACACTCACATGCTCATTCATACACTACTGGCTATTTGGAAATGCCAATTAGCCCAATCTGCATAGCATAATCCTGGAGGAAACCCACCAAGCAAAGGGAGAGCATTGAAACTCCATGCACTCAAGACGCGAAGTGGGAATGGAACCCCCGACCCTCAAGGTGCAAGGCGACAGTGCTAATAACTAAACCACTGTGCCTCCCTACGCTGTGATCCATTAATAAATAAATAGAATGAAATTAAATAAACAACTATGCTTATAAAGAGTATAATAAGATTCAACTTTTATTAGATTAGATTTTATTCGATTATTAATTTCACATGAAACAGATTTAATAGGAGGATACAGGTAACTTATCCAAATCATAGAAACAAATTTATTTAGGTAGAAAATCATTTAAATACTTGTTTATATTACATTTAAAGTCTGACTCGCTAAAAATTCCATTACTTTTTTCCCCAAGAATGCTCATTATAACAGTCTTTTCACATGATCTATCACATAATATATGAGCAAGAGACAGATCAAAAGTCTTTGTCCCAGTCCGAGTCATGTCCTGGTGATGAATCAGTGTGATTCTCGCTGCTGGAACCATCCAAAAAGCCTGGGACCTGTGAGACAGAAAAACAACAGAATGATGCGGTAGCAAATCAGACCATGATGCCAAATTCATAACAAGGTCCTCTTGGTGTGTTTAAAGACGCTTTGCTCTTCTTACGTGTGGTAATATAGGTGGCACGTATGAACCTTTACACACAGCATCCCAATCAAATCCTTCAAACCACCTGCATCGAACCATATACAGGAATTTCATCCAATAATCTGCAACATATTTCTGATTGTGCAAAAAACAACAACAACAACAAAAAAATCCTCTACATGTCTGAGCTCTTACTTGTGGACTTGGATGTCTCTGACGCCACTCCTCTGGCCCAGTCTCTCTCTGGGATTCTCTCTGAAAGTGAGACGATAAATCACATGAGATAAAGACGAACTGCTGAATAAAACAGTGTGGAATAATATCTATTCTCAGGGATATGGTACAGAGTGTAGTGGCTTGCATAAGTATTTACCCCCTTGAACTTTTTCACATTTGAAATGGACAAAATTGTCATAATACTACAAAGAAGTAGCTCATCATATCAAACAATTAGTCAGAGTTTGGTTATTAAAATGTTGTGAACATCTCTTATACTGTAGCACTGTTAATCTTTTTTAAGTCAATTCAGTTATATTTAAGGGGACTCCAGGGGACTGGAGAAGTGGATATGTCAGTAAACACAGCATTTGTTTCCGAATCAGTTCCAAATTGAAGCATTAAAAATATGAGTTATATATACTGTGATAAATGCTTATGCAAGTCACGTATACTTAATATCTAAAAAAAAAAATCTGAAATTAATCTTCAGACAAAATTTCATTTGTCTTAAGATTAATTTCAGTAGAAGAGATGCTCTTTCTTTGTTCTCTCTCCTCCTGGAGAGAAAAGTTTCCAAGCTTTTAAAAAACTTTTTTAATATCCTGTTCTCTTTAACTGCACTCCTATTGAATATCACAGAAAGATTCAATTTCTTTCACTTGGAGTTTTAAGAATTGGTGTTCCCCAGGCATTGGTTCTGACAGCTCTCACTGGATTTAGTTATTAGCTCTCATGGCTTCTCCTTATAGTAATACAGATCACATGTACAGTACAGTACAGTAACGTCCTTTTAGGTTTAGCTCACAGGTTTCGTAGAAAAGATCCAACTGTTCTTCTGACTCATCAAACCTCCCTTATAGTCTACTGTACCACTGTGGGTCATTTGGGAAACTGTTAACCATTAGGTTGATGAATGTTACTATAGAAGTCAAATCAGTCATTCATTATAAAATAAAACCTGAATGCCATTATTGTGTGCATATTTTTCCCTTTAACACCTCTTATCCTTGTCAGTGTTTTATCGTCAATGTCAATTTTTACCAACGATAACTTTGTGAGCTACTATATTTTTGGAGAAAGTTGAGCCTGATAAACACTCCTGGCGTTTTTACCTGCAGAGCTGTTTAATGAAATCAGCTGCAGGATTGCTGATGGCCTCTGGGAACTCTACAGCATCGATTCCCTTCAAAACGGCTGCACAGATTTTTAGCTGATCTGGACCCTGGAATGGAGGACTGCAGGGGGGTGTTGGAATATAGAGATATGAAAGTAGGCAAGTTAAAATTGAGATATTGGATTATTTTTATTTTAAAATATTTACAAGACACAAATGGGCTTTCTTGATTTGGACATAATACTGTATGCTTATGCATTTTTGAAGCAGTACGCTATGTGGAGAGGGGTTGTAACTCCCACCTGCCACTGAGTAATTCATATACAAAGACTCCTAAAGCCCAGAGATCCGCCATCACACCGTGGCCCTTGTGCAGTATGATCTCTGGAGCCTGGTAAGCTGTCGAGCCACAGAATGACCAGGCTCTCTGGAGAGAACCAAGCTGCGTAGCAGAGCCGAAGCCTGCCTGAGAGAGAGAGGAAGAGAGTCACAGCCTATAATTTAATATTCTATTCTCATGAGAAGATGTGAGATAAAATTGTCTTATATTTTGTGTGTATATACAAATCAATGAACTTGGATGATTGAGTATTGCTTTCTCTCACTCAGTCACTCATCATCTATACCACCATCCTGTATGCAAGTTGACGGGGGGCCTGGAGCCTATCCCAGGAGACGTAGGGCAGGAGGCGGGGTACACCCTGGACAGGGTGCCAATCCATCTCACGCGCTCATTCACACACTACGGCCAATTTGTGAAGCCCAATCAGCCTGATCTGCATGTCTTTGGATTGTGGGAGGAAACTGGAGTACCCGGAGGAAACCCACCAAGCACGGGGAGAACATGCAGAATTCCATGACCCCGAGGCGGGAATCGAACCCAGACCCTGGAGGTGCAAGGCGACAGTGCTAACCACTACGCAACTATAGTATGTGCTGCCTATTGCTGTCTCTCCTTCTGGGAAATAAAATGGAGAACAGATACTGTGAAGAGCATTGTGTGGGTCGTTCTTTCAGCACTGGTCTGTAGTGAATGTGAAGAAAAGAACACTATACCAGTTTGGCGTATCCTTTCTGATCCAGCACCACATTCTCTGGTTTCAGGTCTCTGTGGACGATGCCTTGGTCGTGGAGGAATCTCAAAGCCTCCAGAACACAGGTGGTGTAGAAACGGACTGCGTTTTCATCGAACGGACCCCTAAAAACAAAGGTACAGTAACACACCAATGTTAATTTATTTTGCAGACCCACGGTGGTAATTAACAATACTGTATGATAATATGAATACATTTTAATATGAACACCATACCAAAACTTGTAAGTTAAAGGTTGGAAAAAGATCTCCGAGTGACCGGTTTGGTGAGACTTCGCGCACTGCCGTGTCAGATTCCTGAACTTGGCTCAAATGAGTGGAACTCAATGTGATCTGCTGCTTCAGCTGTAATGTTTTGTGAGTTCTAAGATGTTTTTCTACTTACCGTGGTTGTATTGGATAGCCATAGCCTTTGTGTTAGCTCAGACCAGTTTGGCCACTCTACTCCACCCTCTCTAATGAACTGTTGTTTACTTGAACTCTGTTCTATTATATGCAAATCCCTGGTTATCATCAGTTCCTGAAATAATCAAACCAGCCAAATTGTCACTAACAACATCACCATGCCTCTTTAACTGGATTATTCATGTTAACCTCTAGACCTGTAGCAAATGATTTGACTGATTGGATCAGGTGTACTGGTGTTCCTATTAAAGTGGTAACAATATGACTTAATTTTTGTGACTAGGAGTTACCGCTCTCTTAATAAAGTCCACAGATCTCCACCCAAGCATGCCTCCTTCAACATGTACAGGCACTTTGAATCTCTAAAGGTGCAATATAACCTGAAAGAAGACACGAACAGAACAACTCAAACAGACATGTAAAATATAATGGACCGGAAGTCCTTGGCCTTTGTGGACAGCGAGAACTGACCTGATGATGAATGGACAGGTGGCATCCAGCAGGATTTGTTTCTCGGTGAGGATGCATGCTCTGTTGCCCGAGCTCACTAAAGCATGTTTACTTATGACCTTCAGTACAAACACGTGGCTGGGGTCGTTCTTTAAATGGACCTGAGGAAAGAAAAAGATGAACAGAGTGCGAGGATAAAGTGGAAAATCCTAACAGACTGCAAAAAAAAAAATAAATAAAAAAATCACAGAAACACCTTATATGCCTTTAACAGCTATACAATTAGCACTCCTCTATTCTATATATACCAGATGTGTGTTGCTGTACCGTCCATCTCCAAGTTTACACAGCACCTGAATGTCACCGAGAGAGACACGGTGCAGTCTGTCACCTCTGTCTGCACTCCTGCGGATTTCAGATTCATGTTCAGTATAAAAGTAGGCTGTGCATTTTTACATTCTTCTGCTGCCTGCCAGGATGCAATGAATACATTTATAAGCCTTGCTTTCCCCTCCAGTTGACCTGAGCAACCTTGGAACTGGTTTACGAGGTACTAAGAGAGCTGGTGATATGGAAAACTATCCAATTCTGACCAAGCTGAATTGTGAATTTAAAAGTGGATTGTAAGATTAATAATATAGTTGCAAAGCAATGATCAACCGGATGGCAGTAGCGCAGTTATTAGCCACTTTTCACCATGGGTTTAAGGCCTAGCCACGGCTGAACTGTTTAGGATATCAAAAATGTCTTCGCAATTTTGCATCTGCAATGTCTGAAGATCACATTGGCCCATTTTGATGGCGATCGTATTAATCCCGCAGAAGGAGTATATCAAGTTCCATTGGGTGTGTCTTGCAAACAATCCAAAATAACTGACTTCCTCATGACATGCATTGCCTGCCAGGTTGCAATCAGAAGTGGGTAGAGTAGCCAAAAATTGTACTCAAGTAAGAGTACTTCAAAATAATATTACTCAAGTAGAAGTGAAAAGTAGTCATCCAAAATATTACTCAAGTAAGAGTAAAAAAAAGTATTTGGTGAGAAGATACTCAGGTACTGAGTAACTCTTTCAATTGTAATGTCCAATTTATTATTATTATTATTATTTTTAGAAAGCAGCGAGACAAAATGATGAAATAATGTACAAATTCTGACATGTCCAAATAATAAAATTAATGAAATAAATGTAATAAAATAATTAAATGTAAATGTAAAATAAAAATAAATGTAAATATCTTTACATAATAGCAAATTATGGAATAAGAAACACAAATTTCCTAATCTCACTTTTTCTACAACATAAAGTTTGTGAAATAAATACCTACTGTAGGTAACATACTGTATGTATGTTTGAACAGTGTAAACTATTTCCTGTGTAAAATATACTGTATATTCAGTTGCCCTGCAAATGGCTCAGCAGATTAGAACATGTGTACCAGAGGTCTCACTTTACCATTAACTGTATCCAGCAGAACAAATGTAAGAAACTTATCTTTTTTTAGCCTCTAGCTTATTTGATAATGAATTATTTTAACATTGCAACTATTAATAAAACCGTTAAACCAACCACGACATGTTTCCTTCACGTCTAGCATGGCTAAATATTTGTTACTGTATACGCAGCATTTCTGTGTGGTCATGTGACTACATGTGAGTCATTTGATTATTGTTGCTACGTCTGATTGATGAGACAGTCACGTGCTACTCAAGTAAAAGTAAAAAGTATGGTGTGGTGAAACTACTATAGAAGTACTGTTTTTTTTCAAAAAGTTACTCAAGTAAATGTAACTGAGTAAATGTAACTCGTTACTACTCATTTCTGGATGCAAGAAATATATTTATAAGCCTAAATAAACTTCACCTCCAAGTGACATGAGCTACCTTGGACCTGGTTTACTAGTTATATCAGAGCTGGTGATATGGAAAACTATCCAATTCTGACCTATCCAAAATCCAAAAACTATCCAAAATCAGGATTCAGAATTTAAAAGTGGATTATACGATTATTATTACAGTTTTAGAAACAAATAGGACCACATTTAAATGCATGAATGGTAACAGAGATGTGTCTAGAGTTTGGCTTATACCTGACTTTGGCCTCACTGCTTCTGATCTCCTTAACATCTGCAGATGTTCCTGTAAACCTCATAACAGACCTGAGAATACGTTAATGCTGAGCGCAGAGTAATGCAGGACGTTGTCTATACATGACACCTTGTGCACTAACAACCAACAACACAAATGTTGTATGATATTATTAAAAAAATATATTATTTGACATGAAATACTTACTCTCGGTTTATGACCAGACATGTGACATCGCCTACAGAAACGACACTCAAAGACCTTGAAACCTCTCTAAA
Organism: Platyallabes tihoni; assembly: GCA_030068045.1. Classification (NCBI taxonomy): domain Eukaryota; kingdom Metazoa; phylum Chordata; class Actinopteri; order Siluriformes; family Clariidae; genus Platyallabes; species Platyallabes tihoni. The sequence goes on from JAQQZS010000039.1 coordinate 26,884,252, forward strand.
AAGAAGACAGAGATTTTTGGTCATCAAAATGTTGTGACAACTTCAGTTTGGACACCGTTAGTACCTAGTTTATAATGACTTCGACAAAATGATATTGGGATCATGTTGAACGAATAACATCCAATACAATGTTGCAAATATAACTTGATAGCATTAATTATTCAATTCACTTCAATTTTATTTGTATAGCGCTTTTAACAATTGACATTGTCGCAAAGCAGCTTTACACAATCAAAAGATATATATATATATATATATATCTTATATA
>JAQQZS010000039.1:26959203-26970477 GCA_030068045.1 Platyallabes tihoni
AAAGACTGGACTTTGGAGCGATGGAAAAAGGTCATGTGACCTGATGAGTCCAGATTGATCCCTATTCCAGAGCGATGGGTGTGTCAGGGTAAGAAGGGAAGCACATGAAGTGATGCACCCATCATGCATAGTGTCCACTGTACAAGTGTCTCTGGAGACAGTGTTATGATCTGGGGTTGCTTCATTTGGTCAGGTCTAGACTCAGCAAAGTTATGTGGCAATAAAATGAAGTCAGCTGACGACCTGAATGTACTGAATGACCAGATTATCACATCTGATGGCACTGGATCTTCCAGGACTCAAATTGTGAAAGTATAGTTCTGGGAGCATGAGGAATCAATTTCATGAATGAAATAACCAGTAATAATATGTGTGTGTGTGTGTGTGTGTGTGTGTGATATGTGTGTGTGCCCTGCAATGGATTGGCACCCTGTCTAGCGTGTACCCCACCTCAAGTCTCCTGGGATAGACTCCAGGGCACTGCGACAAGTGGTACAGACAATGATTGAATGAATGAATGAATGAATTATTATTATTACTATTAGATAATTAACTTTTTCTACCTGTGACTGTCGCTCCTGATCATATATGTCACATATATGTTGTTTAATTACTATAGAATATATACTGTAATGTTGTATAGGAGCACATTCTGTAGTAAAAAACATTATTAAATGGGAAGGGTGCTGATGCTGGGAGGGGAAGGTGTGGTAGCTGTGACCGCTCTGTAACTGACAACAGTTTATCCAATCAGCTAACAGAAAAACAAAACGTCAATGGTACGTTAACAAATCAGAGACTTTGACGCTGCCTGGGTCAAATCAGCTGGTTCTTATGACAGCTGCTACGGGAAGACGCTGAGGAAGTGAATTCATGAAGTGAAGGATTTTTATTATAGATAAACTGTTATATGTTGTTAGAATGAAACGAGAAAAGCTGTGAAGATTAAACTGACGTTAAGGGAAAAATAACAACACCATTTTGTTTGCATTTGGGTAAGTTATCTAAACTAGCTAATATCTTGCTTGGTAATGAATTAGCTCGCTAGGTGACCGTTGGCTATGCCGGGTCACGAGCGCCTGCTCGCGCACTACACATGCGCACTTAGTAAGCTGGGGCTTTAACGCTGTACCTAGTGCACTTTATTTCTAACGTAGAGCTATTTGGGATTTCGCCTTGCAGTTTAGCTCACCGAGGCTTCCGGTTAGCTACAGTAGCTAGGGTTTGTTTTTACATGACACAGTTTACTCTTAGATAAAGGTTACGGGTTTTATAACAATTTATAGCCATATGACATCTTGTAATATGTCACCTGATGCATCTGCCAGCACATCTGCACACATGTGGAAGCTCGTGCTTTATATGCCATTGACCAGCAAGATTAGGGTTGTGCTTTACAAATCCCTTATGTTGTGTGCATCATATGTAATGACGGAAGTCTTTGGTTTGCATGAAATAAATAAGTAGGTAAATAAATAAATAAATACATTTTGGCCTGCAAAGGTTGCCCTTGTGACCTTTGACCTTTGGCAAAACTCTTATTGAAGCAATAGATGCATTGATCCATCTTGTGATTCATTGATTCATAGGACGTGTCACAAATCTCTAATTAATGTCCCCATGATTCCTCGATCAGACCATGTCCAGAACAGATGGGGGTTTGCTGTCTTTAAGACACGAGTCTTTGCATGTTCTTCCCGGGCTTGGTGGTTTTCCTCTCACAGTCCAAAGACTGTCCATGCACATGAAGCTAAACTACTGGCCACGTGTCCAGGATCTACCCTGTCTCATGCCTAAAATCTCCTGGGTTAGCCTCCAGGCCCCCACGTGAACTTGTAACAGAAGATGAATGAATGAATTTTCATAATGTTTGAGTTCACATTGATGGAGTGTAGCTTCAGAATTCTAGGTTCGAAAACGTCTATGAGACAATATATATATTTTATTTTCAGTTCATTTAATAATTTTAATTTATGGGCAGCCTTTTATGGTAAGCTGATGTATTAAATTATTTGTGGCATGATGAAGAACCTGTAGGACGACTATAACATATTGTTTCCCTTTCACGTCTGTGCTCATAGGAACAATAATAGCCGGGATTAGTTTTTGGATCATTGAAGGAACTGATTTTCTTTCTCAAGTTTTGGTCAGTGTCAAGAGTAATAAAAAGAAAAAACACAACGTTAGAAGAAGTGTAGTACAGAAAAAAAACACTAATATATAAATTAAATTACTTTTTGAGGTATTTTATTCTTGCTGTGTCTCTCTCTCTCTCTCCGTTTCAGAGATGGAGACTTTAATTCCCATCATTAACCGGCTGCAGGAGGTCTTCCTCACCGTCGGAGCTGAGCTCATTCAACTCCCTCAGATTGTCGTAGTCGGCTCACAGGTCAGTCCAACATGGCTTGCAAGAGGAGCGTGACAGAATGCACGCTTAGATTCAGATTATATCTGTAGTGTAAATATTTTTTCACGTCATCTGTATCTGTTTGGCTCCACAGAGCAGCGGGAAGAGCTCTGTCCTGGAGAGTCTGGTCGGACGAGATTTTTTACCCCGTGGTTCAGGAATAGTCACACGGCGCCCTCTGGTGTTGCAGCTGGTAAACATCCAGCCCCTGGAGGAGCGCCGGAAACAAGAGAACGGTAACCGTGTGCTGCTCTGTTCAGTATCAGTGCATCAGAGTTAAAGATACTAATAACTCTTGAAGATATCATCTGTTCTCCTAAAATATCCCATCATGGACACACTGGTTGTACTGTAAGATGTGATGTGCAGTGAGATGACTCGTGAAGAGAGCGTAAAAAAATGTCTGGGACTAAAGTTACTGTAATTTAAAACATTCTACATGATTAAGAAAGGTTCTGTATTTAACATAGAGCAAAAGCATAGTAAAGTTAATACTGTAGTTTTGTTTGTAGCTTCAAATTCACAGTGCTTGTGAATTTTTAAATCTGATCTTAAGTCAGATCACAAGTTTCTAAGGTGTTATAATTCTCTCATTCTAACATATTCTCGTTTCAGTAGTAATAGCTTGTATGGCGGATGAGGTACATAATCTAAGCTTTATAACAAACAAACTGAAAACATGCTCTTGTTTATAAATAAAAAACATGGATATCGTGTGACTTTTTTTGGCACTTATGGAAAGAGTCTCCAGTGTCGGAGATATTACTAAGGTTTCAGTCGTGGAAAACGTGACTATTCGGTTTCTTATTAACATGACACGCTGAATTTGATGTATAATCATTTCGGAAGAGGGATAAGAGAGATGCTGGTGATGGAATAACTATTATAACATTGGTACTAACGTGTTTTCTTTCCCACATGTACGTGCACCAATATTATAGGGCAACTACTGTATTAGATAAAATCCACCTTTTAGTCATGTTTAGACATTCAGATGGATCTGCAGCGTTTGTACTAGTGGGGGTTCAAACAAGCCAATTAGATTTTCTCTTGAATGTGACCTCATATAATAAGATACACTTCCCCAGCTTTTCTCTTGGGGTGTGGCTTTACAGTAGCTCATTTACCTAGACACTGAAATGGCACATGTGTAGGAGGAGTGAAGCAGAGGGAATGGTTGCACAGGCAAGGTGGCTAAGTGGTTAGCATTGTGGCCTCTCACCTTCAGGGTCGTCTCTGGTCTGTTGTGCGTGGAGTTTGTATAATAGAATAAATGTTTATTTAGCAGCTGTTTTTTCAGTCACGTCGTCTTTTTCTTTCTCTGCAACATTAAAAATAACAAATTGTAGACTTTTCTGTATCTCATATTAACACTGTTTTGGATTGTCTTCTCTGTTTTCTCACTATTTCACAGAAAACGGGACAAATGCAAACTCTCAATACAGCTTTCCAGGTCTCTGTGTCTTAATAACTCTTTAATCTGCATGAACTATTCCTGTCTGTCCCTCAGTTTCACCTGTTATGTCTTCATTATGTTTGCTTCTGTCCTTAATCTAAGCCTATTCCTTTCCCCTTGTCCCATCCACAAGACAGAAATAAACCAGTTTTCCTTTTTTTTTATGTTTTATTTTGTTTATTATTTTATCCACATATTCCATTCATCATTTTATTATTTAATCTCACAATGGTTCTATTATGGGTTAGATCTCTACTACATCATGCCAGTTGTTGCACAAAGAGAAGTGAATCAAATTTGACTGAACACTTCTTTTGTTCAGCTCGTTACAAAGCATCCACAGTATTTTTTATAAAGCAGGCTAAATCAACCGATTAGCTTATTAACTTATGCTGTTTTTATTTCTCATTATAGCAATCAAGGCTGAGGAATGGGGAACATTTCTTCACTGCAAACACCAGGTACTTCAACCTTTTTCTTTCTTTTTCTTTGTCATGCACTAGAAATGCGTGTGAGGATGCTGAAATGATTGAAATTCATGTTGACAGGTTTTTACAGATTTCACAGAAATTCGGACTGAAATCGAGGAGGAGACGGAGCGCACCACTAACAACAAGGTACTAACATACAGGGCAAAAGTATTTGAACAGTGACTTTTTAAAATTTATTTAGGCTCCTCCACAATGAACGATTTGTTCTGTATACGATGATGTACTGTGTGCACATGTAGGGTATCAGCGCGGAACCCATCCATCTGAAGATTTTCTCCCCTGATGTCCTAAACCTCACCTTGGTCGATTTGCCTGGAATCACCAAGGTAACCACAATGCATTTATTTCCCCTTATTTCACATTATTAATGTTACCTTTGGCTTGATTTCACCATGCTTGTTTTTTCCCCTTTCCTCAGGTGCCAGTAGGTGACCAACCAGAAGATATAGAGACTCAGGTTCAGGAAATGATCCTGTCCTTTATCTCCAACCCTAACTCTCTGATCCTGTGTGTGTCTCCGGCGAACTCTGACCTGGCAACTTCGGACGCACTGAAACTGGCCCGTGAGGTCGACCCTGATGGTGAGAGGGCGCTCACGGTTCCTCCTGTCGCTGATATTCTTTCTTTCTTGGATATGACAAAAAAAAATTACAGATTTATGATGCGTGATGTGAATCTCAATATGCAGTTCAGCTGAAATCATCTTTTGATTTGTGGCTCACTGCGAAATGTAACGCATTCGGATGAAAGAGTGCTATCTGTTATTTTTCCACATATATATGAAAACGCACACAATACCAGCCACAAATTTGGATTTATTTTCTACATTCTAGAACAATACTGTACAATCGTCAAGTGCATTTGTAAAACCCATCAAGCTCCATGATGAAACCTTCTCTCATGAAGACCTTCCCAGGAAAGCAAGACTAAAACGTTACCTTTGCCACACAGGAGAAGTTAATTTAGAGTCACCAGCCTCAGACAAACAGCACCTCAGATTAGAGCCGTTATGAAGGATTTACAGATCATAAGTAGCAGATATACATCTCAATATCAACTGTTCAAATGAGATTATTTTATATTTTAGACACCTTCAGTATTAGAAAATTTATTTTATTTATTTATTTTTTTTAATGACCATGGAATTAGAAGGTGTGTCCAAACTTTTGTGTTTTTTGTGTTTTGCCAGGTCGGAGGACTCTGCTGGTCGTGAGTAAGCTTGACCTGATGGATGCTGGGACAGACGCACTGGAGGTTCTGCTTGGCCGCATCATCCCCGTCAGACTCGGCATCATTGGCGTGGTCAACAGGTCAGACTCCATTAACAATCCAGAAATAAAATATCTAAATACAGTGGAACCTTGGATTACAAGCATAATCCGTTCCGAAAGTGGGCCCAACACACTTGTATTTCAAAACACTCGTACACCAATTTTCCCATAGAAAATAATGGAAACTCAAATTATTCGTTCCACAGCCCCAAAAAATAAATACATAACAATAATTAACACAAAATATAAAGTAAAAATAAAACAAATTAACCTGCACTTTACCTTAAAAAAAAAACTAAAAATAAATCCAGACAGATAATCGTTTCCGTTTGTGCGCGCAGGCGCTGTGTGTGTGTGTGTGTGAAGCTAAAGTAAGGAGCCTCTCCCCCTCTCCCCCTTCTCGTCTTACGCAGTTCCCCTTCCTCCACTCACACGTGTGCGCACACACAACGGAAACACTGTTGTATTGAAAAAATAAACCATAAATCTCTAATGACACTCGATTGAGCAACACACTAATGGAATCACTACTGTAAAGTAAAAATAAAACAAATTAACCTGCAATTTACCTTTGAAAAGAATCGTGACAGAGCAGAGTTTCTGTGTAGAGCAGAGAGAAAGAGTGAGTGTGTGTGTCTGTGATGGTTAAAGTAGGAGGTGCACGGATGTTGATTATACTAGTACGAGACGAGCACTAAGACCCAGCAGGGGAGATGATTACTCACAATTCCGCAGCAGAAGAGAGAGAGAAACCGTTGGCTCAGTTGTGATCACTTGACGCTCGGCGTCAAAACAAGAAGCGCATGTGTGATACATGATAATCGGTGCTCGTAAACCAAGACAATGCTCGTTTTCCAAGTCCAAATTTATTAAAAATCTTTGCTCGTCTTGAGGAACACTCGCAAAACGCGTTACTTGCAATCCGAGGCTACACTGTATTTGCAGCTGGCCTTTGATGGATTTGCATCCCATCCAGGGTGTACACTGCTTCATGCCCAGAGTCCCCTGGGATTGGTTCCAGGCCTCCCACGACCCTGAACAACATAAGCGATATAGATAATAAGAGACAGAGTGAGAGTAAATATTTGCAACACCAAGGCCCACACACATTACATACAGCTCCTGATAACATGTAGGGGTGTATATGGAGTGTTAAAGGAGAGGATTTTTTTGTCAAACCTGCCATTTGCCTGGCAGCTGAAACTATTCTCAGAGCTGCTCTTAGAGAAAATTCATCAACACCTTACTTAAAAAGAATTTTTTTTATTACTTACAAATGCCTGACAAAATGTTCACTGTGGTTTCTGTATTTGCTATGAAATCTGGTTTTATTTAAATTAAAAAGCCACAAAAATGCATCACCAACATACTCAGAATATGGTAATTGTCAGCTTAGACAAAATGTTTTGCGAATAGGTGAAAAATGAATAATCCACCAGTCTAATTTGGCCCTAAATTGTGCTTATAATATGACTGCAGAGAGGCGTCTTCTTGGAGCACATATAAAGGCAAAAACACTTTTAAATTCTTGACATCTTTCTAATTTTGTGGTTTTTACACAATAACTCGATATTGTATACTTTTTTTCAAAAGCAAAAATGAGCTATTTGTGATCCAGATCCCTCACTTTGCCATCTACTGTAGTAGCTTTTCTTCTCCACAAGTGGGCAGCATTTCCACATTATTATTTTTGTTATTTATCTTTATGTTGTACATTTGTATGCTTGTATTTTGTAATCTTGGAAAAATTAGTGTATTAGTATAACAATTCCAGAGAAACAGCTTTTTTTTTAAGGTTGTGTAAAAGTTTTCTTTCCTTCCTCAGGAGCCAGCACGACCTGAACACTAGGAAAAGCGTAGCTGATGCTTGGCGTGACGAGCAGGCATTCCTGCAGCGGCACTATCCGTCTTTAGCGTCGCGATGTGGCTCACGCTACCTGGCACGCACACTGAGCCGTCTGCTCATGCACCACATCCGCGACTGCCTGCCCGAGCTCAAGGCACGTGTGACGACGCTGAGTGCCCAGTTCCAGGCACGGCTGAGCAGCTACGGAGAGCCGGTGGAAGACCATAGCGCCACCCTGCTGCAGATCGTCACGAAGTTTGCCACGGATTATTGCAACACCATCGAGGGCACGGCCCGACACATCCAGACCTCCGAACTGTGAGTGGTTACAACACACGTGCACGTTTTATACATCGCCAAAACTTTTTTTTATTGTGGAAGCATATTTTTTTGGTCGGCGTTCAAAACTACAGTGACTTCCTGTTACTCCAACTTAACTATGTGCTATCTTTCTTTTACACCAGCAGTTTGGCAGCTCTTGCAATATTTGTTTACTAAAGAATGTTTTAAATTTTTTTGTCCATTTACTGTTTGACACATTTACTGTTGTAGAACATCTGCTAAACAACTTATCACTTATCTTTTAACAGCTAAAAACTCTCTCACTCTCCCTCTTTTCTTCCCGTTTTCAAAACCCTGTCTTATCAAACTCAAAAATCTGCCACCTGCAGTCAGGTTTCTGATATATTTTTCCCCCCGAAAGTGCGAGTGGGGCATCCCACCGGGCCACTTTGCTTCTCTTGAGACTAACAGATACGGAAAGCCTCACATTTCTCCTGTGCAGCTGAGCGAAAATGACAGGCAGCTAATTAGCTGGAGGGCCGAGCTCATTACGTCCACTCAGGGAAGAAAATATGGCTCCAGCTTGTAATGCACTTTCACTCAGCCCACTGATGTGTGAAGTGTATAACCGCTCTTAAGTGCTGTCTGTTGCCACAATCTAGAGCTCAGACTGTCTCTCTTTGACAGATGTGGCGGAGCTCGGATCTGTTACATATTCCACGAGACGTTCGGCCGGACCCTGCAGTCCATCGACCCGCTGGGAGGACTCACCGAGATGGATGTTCTCACTGCCATTCGTAATGCCACGGTAATGTGTGGTTTCTTTATTTAAAAAAAAAAAAAAAGGAACCACTATTGAGTCTGAATCGTCCCAAAATCGTACTGCTTCACTGAACTTGTTCAGTGCGTTAGAACACGATCAACCTCGTTCAGAGCACAAACCTTGTCTGACTTTGTAATTAGATTTTCGAAACAACCGCAGTGCAAATTTTCACCCCAGTCGGAGCGCTCGCGTTACATTCCCAGGGAGGATTTAATTATAGAAAGATGATTAATGCAGTCATAACTGTCTGAACCACCTTGCCAAGGTGCATGCTGGGTAACTCCTTGTTTGTGCCACAGGGTCCGAGGCCCGCGCTGTTTGTTCCCGAGGTGAGCTTTGAGCTGCTGGTGAAGAGACAAATTAAGAGACTAGAGGAGCCGAGTCTGCGCTGCGTGGAGCTCGTCCATGAGGAGCTGCAGAGAATCATCCAGCACTGCTCGTCCCACAGTACACAGGTACATACACACACACACACACATACACAATAACACAATAAAACAGCCTAGTAGCCTAGTCAGTATCCTTGCTAATGATTTGTTCTAATTAACCCTTATTTCAGCAATATAAAAGATTCCCACTGATTTCCTGCTGAGGAACGAGTAGAAGGTGTATAATTGGCTTTGCTCATTCCACCGTGAAGTGTAATTGATTCAGGGCCACTCCATCAAGTCTGTCTTCTGGTTACTTGTTTACCAGATGAGGAATATTTAAAAACACACACCGTAGCATGTGCGGAGAGGAAGGCAAATGCAGTCGTGTGCGAAAGTTAATAACACGTTTTTTAATTCTATGGCTTTTTGTTTTTTTTTGTGTGTGTAAAAACATAATAAAAATCTTTTCATCCTAGCTGGTCTCAGAATTACTCAAATACAACCTCAGATGAACAGCAACATATAGCTTTTTTTCACCGTGCCGTGTGGGCAATGGAACAGGCCGGCGTTACCTGGACCACAAAAGTGGTCTATTACTGTACATACGACAAACAACAAACTACTATATTATAGGGTCAGATGTTTGGAATATAGAATGACGTCATTTTATTCAGCACAATCTAGGCAATATGAGGAACTGAATTTTATTTCATTTTAACTAACTATACAAACATGACTTAATTTTATATATTTTTATCGGTCACATAGGAAACGAAATGGCAAAGATTCATAACATCATGTGTTTGTTTTTGGTTGTTTTTATCATTTATAAAATAATATGTGGATGCATTTTTGCAATGTCATTTCCATATTCCAGTAGCAGTAAACTTTCCATGTTTTAAAAGTAAGGATAACTTTGGTTCTACAGTACATGATGTATCAGAAAAACCCAAATGCACAGCATCATGTCCGATGCCTCCCACGCCGACACACACCTGCATGATTTCCATATAAGTATTTATTATATAATTTTTTGATCAACGCTATGTTGCTGCACGGATCCGCGCTGCTTGAGTTTCTCTGCCGAGCGTGTACGATCGTCTTCACGCCCTTCTCATTCTTTTTACAGCAGCTGGCTGTATCCGCTGCATTTACTGCGTACACCGGTCATGTGTATGTTTATTTTGTTAGCTCGAAAGTGATGGCAGATGGGCAGATTTTTTAAAAGGGGGCGCAAATATACTTGGGCGGCCGTCAGTACACTTGGCCTCTATGTAAATTAAAATTAAATTCAAATTTTATTTGTCACATACACAGTCATACACAGTACGATATGCAGTGAAATGCTTAATTCTTCGCATATCCCAGCTTCTTGTTAGTAGGCAGTTGTCAAAGAGCACGGTCAGCCATTTTACGGCACCCTTGGAGCAGACAGGTTTAATGGCCTTGCTCAAGGGCCCCACAGCGGCAGCCTGGCGGAGCTGAGGCTCAAACTGCCGATCTTCCGATCCGTAACTCAGAGCCTTAACACACTGAGCCACCAGTGCCCCAGTGTTTCCCACTATGTGTGGGAAACACTAGTACAAGTCCCCTCGTAATTCAGTTGTTTGTAGATCCGCCTTTAGCAGCAATAACTTGAAGTAATGCTTTCCTGTATGACTGTATATCAGTCTCTCACATCATTGTGGACCATCTTTCTGTACAACATTGCTTCAGTTCGTTTAGGGTTTTTGGCGATTCGCTTATGTGCAGCCCTGTTAAGGTCCCGCCACAGCGTTTCAGTTGGATTGAAGTCTGCACTTCGACTCGGCCATTTCAAAACCTTGATGTTTTTATTTTTCTGCCACATTTGATATAGATTTACTGGTGTGCTTCAGATTTCCATAACCGGACTTCGACCAAGCTTTAGCTGTTGAAATAATGTTGGGATGGTCTCACATTTGCCTCTAGAATACTCCGGTATACAGAGGAGTTCATGGTCGACTCAATGACTACAAGGTGCCCAGGTCCTGTGGCTGCAAAAGCAAGCCCAAATTGTTACCCCTACACTGCCGTGTTTGACAGTGGGTATGAGGTGTAATAAGGTGTTTCTGCTGAAATGCTGTTTTTCGTGCTTACACGCTCTTTTTAGATAGAAGAGACTTCCTCCTGCCAACCCTTCCAAACAAACCATACTTTATCAGATTTCTTCTAATTGTGTTGTCATTAACATTTAACATGAGGCCTGTAGGGTCTGAGATATACAGTGGCTTGCAAAAGTATTCAGCCCCCTTGAACTTTTCCACATTTTGTCACATTACAGCCACAAACATGAATCAATTTTATTG
>JAQQZS010000039.1:27014279-27025604 GCA_030068045.1 Platyallabes tihoni
TTATAAAAATAAAATAACTTGTAAAGGCCCCCCCCCCCCCCCCCCTTAATTTAATTTTAAAAAGTGAAACTCACACTTTCAAGAATCATTACATAAGTGAAATATAATAATTAATTTTTTTTTTGTAATAATGTTGATGCTTATGAGTTATAGCTCATGAAAATAAAATAAAAAAACCCAGTACTCCAAAATCTTAGCATATTTCCAAAGATAAAAAACAAATGAAAAAAAGAATACACAAATGTCCATCTTCCGAAAAGTATGTTCATTTATGTAGTACTTGGTCAGCATGAATTACTGCATGAATTGAGGCGACATGGAGACGATCAGCTTGTGGCACTGCTGAGGTTTTACTGGAGACCAGGTTGCTTTGATATCAGCCTTCAGTTCTTCTGTATTTTTGGGGCTGGTTGTTTTTCATCTTCCTCTTTACAATAGCCCATAGACTCTCTATGGGGTTTATGTCATGTGAGGCAGGCCAATCAAGCCCAGTAATATCATGTTCTGCAAACCAGTTAGTGGTAGTTTAGGCACTGTGGGCAGGTGTTAAATCCTGCTGGAAAAGGAAATGACCATCTCCATGAATCCTGCCAGCTGATGGAGGCATCAAGTAGTCTAAAATCTTCTGGTAGATGGCTTTATTGACCTTGGACTTCATAAAACACAGTGAACCAACACCAGTAGATGATATGACATCCCAAATCATCACTGATGGCGGAAACTTTGCACAGGACTTCTCCCCTCTCCACTCCTTTTTCAGACACCTTGATTTCCAAATACAGCACCTTCTGTGGCTTATCCTCCTTGTGGCGGGTGTTGATGATGATCTTCTAAATGGCGGTCAAGTCAGCAGCCTTCCACATGCATCTACTGAACTAGACAGAGAGATACACAGTATTTATACCGTATGAAAAGTAATCGGCTCAAACTCAAAATTAAATATTCTAATATTTTGAGGTTTTTTGATTTTCGTGAGCTGTAAGCCATCATTGAACAAAATTAAAACACATTCTTCTTTTAAAGAAAAAAAAAAATCACTATATGGATGTTTCAGTGTGACAGTTATGTGTACTTCCAGAGCGCACTTTCATATCTGTGATGTATACAAAGATATCCTCCAGCATCATTGTCTCATATACAGTACAGCAGTATGCATGAACAGTAGAAGCCTTTTCAAGCAGCCGCCTTCTCAATGGCAGGATCCTTCCAGATCCATGATGGGTCCGTAACAAATCCGTGCACGGACACTGATCCTCTGCGATGATGCAGTGAATGAAGCCCTGCCACCCGGTTAACCCGGTTGCAATGCTGTATAGTGCCACTGGAAGTTGCTGCATTATTTACATATTTTCATCATTACATCAAAGATGTCATCTTGCTCTGTCACTCTCATACAATTTCAAAACAAATATATTAAAATTTTAAAACATCAGACCAAAATGTAGTAGTTAATAATGCTGCACCAGCATTTCTTACATAAATACATAACTCAGCTAAGTATGGGCTATAGTAATTTTGTGCTTATGAGAGGTCGTGAGTAATTATGAGTGTTTTTTTCTTTAAGATAGTGTGTTACAATATATAGAGACATATATTAGCACTATGCAAAGTGCACACCTGTGGACAAAGAGATGTACATTCATGCTTGTTGCTGTCTTCTGTCTTGTTTTGATGTCCAGAAATCTTTCTCCTTCCAAATAGAACTTCAAACTCAGATTTACAGTAATGTCACCTGAACTCAATGTGGAATGATTGAGTCAGTGAGTTGGACAGGCAATTAGGGATATTTCTTGTCCTGTCCACGTGAATGACCTTCAAAATGAGACTCTAAAGCGATTTAGAGAATAGCCATGGGTGATAAATTGCATTCAGCAATCTGATTCTCTATAAATCTCCAACCTGATGTCACCCCTCTGTATGGCTTATATAGTTTCAGTGTTTTTTCCTCCCTGCATTGTGGAAGGTAGATGCAACAAGATGCTATAAAGACGGATGAGTCCTGACAGTGTGGCCTGATAATAGCGTCTTAGAAATAACTCTCAACTACTGTACATTGAAAACTCTGGGAAGGAGTCCGGCCTGGAGGATATTCTGAGAATCTTATTCTCCGGAAAAATTCCATACTGTACATGCGGATTTTATTTTCATCTATATGTTGAAATGAAACATTGCTTATTCAGAACCTTGGTGTGAGCACACACACACTTACACTGTGCAGTGCATGGTAAATCAGAAGATCTGAACATACGTAGCTGGGCAGTTTTGTAGTCACGGCAGGATTTGAATATAAATCACTGCAAACATTTGTCTGTAAACTGTAGACAAGGGGTGTCAAACATATGGCCCACGAGGCTGACAAATGTTCTAATCCAGCCCAGGAAATGAGAATCCCTGTTCTCAATAAAAATGTTCTTGTGGACAGTAATTGATTTGAAAGATTTGACAAAAGAGGGAAATAGAGCAATAAACCAAGGGTCAACCTCGCTTGACAAAATGTGCTAATAATACATTATGTAATTCATTATGTAAAGCTAATAGGGTTATGTGGTGACCATCTTTCTTTTTCTGAAAAAACTATTTAGAATTTGGCAGCAACAGGGTTGAATAGATGAATTGCTTTGTTTTGTATGTTCAATGTATCATTGTTGTTTTGGTTGTTGTTTTCTTGCTCAGCCTTCTTGACATTCCATCCATCCATCTAAGAACCTCTGTAGTCCAACTAAGGACCGTGGACGGCAATGATGACCATTGTATTTATTCCCATTTTTTACAACTGTGGTAGGACAACATTCAACATTATGAGCAATTTGGGAACGCCAATTAACCTAATCTGCATCCGTTCAGACTGTGGGAGGAAACTGGAACACCCAGAAGAAAAACACCCAGTCCAGGGAGAACATGCAAATCCATGCTCATGCACACAGAGGAGGGAATTGAATTCGGACCCTGGAGGTGCGAGGTGACAGCGCTAACCACAAAGCCACTGTGCCGCCTCCTTGACGTTGGTCAATTAAACCTTGAAGTTTAACGTGGCCTCTTGTCTAAAATGACTTTGACAATGCTGCTGTCAAGCAAATTAAGTGGAAAAGCTATGAAGCGCTAGGATTGCAAGAGAAATGGAGCAGGTAATAAAATTAAAAGTGCCACATAATAACGCAATATCATCAGAGCACCTTGTACAGTTCACATTCTACTCTGAGCTCCACTCCATTCCTTATTTTTTAGGTTTTTTAAGTTCATTTCCAGGAATTGATATACCTCGATCCTAAACTTGGTTCCTGTCCTTATGGAGTTTCCCACGTTTCGTGTGAGTTTACAGTATTTGGCAGACGCCCTTATAAAGAGTGACTTACGTTTATCTCATTATGTATCTGTGGGTTACAGTGGCAGCTTGGTTGTGCTCGGGTTTGAATATGCAAACATCTAAGCAGTAGTAAATCGTCTAACTACCCATTTCTCCTCCTCACGGTTCTCAAGTTTCCACCAAACTTCCACACCAAAATATGCTGGTTAGTGAATTTGCATTTAAATGAACAAACTTCAACAACTATATTTAGGTCTCTATATAAGAGTCTAGAAAGAATCTAAACCTGATCTAAGAAAGTTATTCTAATAATATTAAATCTTGACTATGGAAATCAAGATAAGAATAATTCAGTATTTTTTTATCCAGTGAAGTTGCTATGCAACAATCAATAAGTAGTATGAAGTCCTTTTTTCATCAAAACCTTCTGGATCCGGTTGGGAATAGAGTCAAAAAGAAGTCTGTGGGATCAATTACTCTTTGCTTGATAGCTTCCTGAAGATCATGTGCCATAGACAGTTTTTTTTTGCAGTTTTTCTGTGTTGCTACTGCCTTCTTCACCATTATCCAACAGTTTTCTATTGGGTTTAGGGCAGATGACGACCTTTCAGAAGCTGAATACCATTGTAGCAAGTTTTTCACTAGTTTGTAAGTTAATTAGCACAACTCTTCAGCCAGATAGACTACAATAGAACAAAGTAGTGAAGTCACCCTTTTTATGCATAAGGAGAACTACAGTATACAGTATTACATGGCATAGCCCTGTAGGTGCAAGGCGACAATGCTAACCCCTAAGCCACTGTGCCACAATTACATGGGAAATGTTGTCCTAATAATTTGGTCCAACCATTGTACATGCTAAAAGTGCCATGCGTGCCATGCATTTATTACTAAAAACATACAAAGCTCTTGTAGCATGCTCTAGGAAAATCAAACAACTGTACCATTAATAGATAGAAATCCAGGACAGACAAACCCACAGTAAAGAAACCAAACTAGTTCATGTTATAAATGTTATACCCATCACTACCAATGCTATTATCTTCATTACTGAGATCTTACAGTTAAAAGATAATTCAAAGCATTCAAATAGGACCATAAATATTCTTAACAGGAATCTGTTTTGTTGGTGCAATGTTCATTTATTATGCACTATGGTGCTAATAAATAGTCAGAGAAGCATGCCTCGGGTGCAGACTGAAACACAATCTTGATTATGATTAGCAAAGCGCTTGAGGTGTGTTTATGTACTGAACCAGTGATTTTAAACAGGTGTGTGTGATCAGGAGTCTGGCGTATCACAGAGGTCATGTGATGGTTCAGGCGCTAAACCCCTGTAGTGGAGGATTCTGGGAAAGGGAATTTGTCTCATTTCTTTGTACAGATGAGGCTGAGATGATACAAGCCAAGAAAACCTTTATTTACCTATTTTTTTTATTATTTTTTACCCACGATTCATTTATTGTAGGCAGCACATTGACGTACTGTAGTGGTTAGCCCTGTAGTCTTGCACCTCCAGGATCAGGTTTTGATTCCCACCACGGGGAATGTGTGCATGGAGTTTGCATGTTCTTCCCGTGCTTGGTGGGTTTCCTCCGGGTACTCCGGTGTCCTCCCACAGTCCAAAGACCTGCAGATTAGGCTAACTGGTGTTCATAAATTAACCACAACTCACAGCTCATTGGTTAAAACAGTATTTTATCAGAAGATTTATGTAGATGAGTTTAGCATTTTTAGCGTCAAACACTTTCATGGATCTAAATTCCTATAAGTTCTAGATTGTAACAGATCTTACAGTGAGGATGAGAAGTCACAGTCGTCTGTGTAAACTATCTGGCTGCTAGTTCATTTGATATGTAGCAAAACTAGCTTTTGGCATTCAGCTAGTTATCAGAGCTGCCAACTCTCACACATTGAGCATTGAGTGATGGCTCACACAATGACACATCTTCCCACACACTCTCTCCAAACTTCCAAGAAAGAATGACAGGAAGGCCCTAGTAATTCTGGGATAGAATAAAAGAAATATGATCAAGAAAAGAAGGAGCCAATGAAACTGCTTATGAATGTTCTGTAGTTAACTTCCACACCCCTGCCGCCCTACATGGAGCTGCTGGAGAGCATGTAGATGATTTGGCTGGTGGGTAAGGTGGCCCATATTTACTCACTCACTCTTCTATACCGCTTTATCCTGTATTCAGGGTCGCGGGGGGCCTGGAGCCTATACCAGGAGGCTCAGGGTGCCAATCCATCGCTGGGCACACACACACACACATTCTCACACACTACAGGCAATTTGGGAAGGTCAATTAACCTAACCTGCATATCTTTGGACTGTGGGAGGAAACAGGAGTACCCGGAGGAAACCCACCAAGCACGGGGAGAACATGCAAACTCCATGCACACAGAGATGGGAATCGCGCCTGGCCGGGAATCGAACCCAGACTCTGGAGGTGCAAGGTGACAGTGCTGGGCTATATATATATATATATATATATATATATATTTTTTTTTAATGTTTGGATGAATATTTCAAGTGTCAGTGGAATCAATACAGCCACATGTTTCTGTTGTTTGACTTTAAATACTGTGACAATAAAATATGCAAAACCTGAGCCATGCAGATTAAGATAGTGTTACCCAATAAAAGGCCTAGGCTGGATATTCAGGGTGGGTAAAAAATTAACTCGCCAGTGTTTAATGGTTAGTATCATCACCCATTTTGCTCTTACTTTGTGGTTTAAACCAGAATTTTCCACAATGTTGGTTGGGATGACACGGACCTCATGAATGGCTTCCAGGAAGTCCAGATCTCACTCCATGTGATTTGTCCAGAGGGGTTACGCAAAAAAGAGGGTGTACGGGACAAAGTCTCACACAATAGATGACTTGGAGGCACGGATTCAGCAATATCACAAACAACTTCATTTAGAAGACTATGCAGTCTATCCCCAGCCGTTTGAGAAAACTAGTTGACGCCACCGCTGCCTACGCTGAAATTTTACACGTACAATTTGTTCAATACATTTGCAATAAATATGGAATTTATTACCAATTTTAATGCCTAGTTTTTTACCCACACTATAGACAAAATGGTGTGTGTGTGTGTGTGTACATAGAACTAATGCCCTTATTTTCAAAATTTCACTCTAAGCTTTTCTGAAAAGTTGGCTGATCTATAGTTGTCATGTTAGCTAATGATTGAGAGATTCGCAATAACACTGTTTTTAGTTCACTTTAGCTAATGTTTCACCAATTCCTCTGGCTAAGGCAAGTGCTCAGCTTTAGATTTATTTGCAATAGTTTAATCTTTCTTTTTTTCATCAGATGCTTTACAGGATGCTTTAAAATTTTAATTTTAACATAAGATTTGAAAGATTAGCGATAAAGCTGTTTCCCACATTCCTTGGTCCCTTGGCTAAAGCAAGTGCTGTAGATCAGCTTTTAGCAGACGACTCAGGTTGATGAGTCACTACCCTTTTTTCTGGTGTAAACAATTTGAGTACTATTACACAAAATAAACCCAGCGCTGATCTACAGTACTTTACATCTGTTGATCAAATCATAGCAGAAGATAAAGCATATAGAAATTTGCTGTAAGATAGAGAGAGAGTGCAGAGGAACTCGGAGCCCGGGAGATCACGGAAGTTGATGTGCATGTATAATAAAGTGAAAAAAAAGTGAGTGATGTCAGATAAATAAATTTAATTAGTGGTGTTGCGTTATTTCTCCGGGTTCACTGAGTAGAGCTGTGAACAGTCTGATGGAAGGAGACAAGTGGGAAATTGTTTGCACCCTGTCTGTCTTTCCCTCTGTCTGATTCACTTGGTCTGTGTCTCTGTCTGTCTTATGTGCATGTCCTGTCTTTATGTCTAGCAGTCTGTAAATCCCTGTGTGTCTCTGTCTCTTTGTTTGTCTGCCAGTCTCTCTCTGTTTTTGTTTGCCTCTTTCCCTGTCTGTTTGTCCCTCTCTTCGTATCCCTTCTCTTGTTGTCTATCTGTCTGTGTCACTCCTTATCTCTGCCTATATCTCTGTTTGTCTCTTCTATCTATCTATCTATCTATCTATCTATCTATCTATCTATCTATCTATCTATCCATGCATCCATCCCAATCATCCATCCATCCATCCATCCATCCATCCCAATCAGCCATGACGGTATGACCACCTGCCTAATATTGAGTAGGTCCCCCTTTTGCCACCAAACCAGTCATGCACTGTGTGTTCTCTCCCACCTTTCTATCACAAGAATGATTCCCCTTTTTCCCCAATTTGTTCTATACTAGCTCTTCTATTGGATCGGACTACATGGGCCAGACTTCACTCCCCATGTGCATCATTAAGCCTTGGCCACCAATGACCCTGTCCCTGGTTCACCAGTTTTCATTCCTTGGATCACTTTCGGCATGTCCTGACCACTGCAGCCTGGGAACATCCCACAAAAAAAGAGCCGCAGTTTTGTAGTTGTTCTGACCCAGTCCTCTAGACATTACAATTGAGGAAAAGTTTACTGCTTGTTCAAAAAAGGTGTCTGTTTCAGTGGCAAAGGGGGGATTCATTTACCTTTGTCTGTCTTCCCATCTCTCTGTTTGTTTCTGTCGCACTCACTTCTACCTTCCTGTCTCTCTCCATGTCACGCTATTCTATTTCATCCCCCTCATTTCATTTGCAGCAAAAGAGAGCCGAGCCGAAGTTATCACTTTACATTCCTCAGGTCCCGAGTTCACTCCTCCATCTGGAGTGTGTGTTTCAGTGTTGGCGGAACAGCAGTCATGATCTCATTAATATGCTGCTGATATTCCATATCTGGGAAGGACGTGTTAGTGATTATGTTGATTTATGATATTAATATTGGAGAATGTGCTAAATGGCTCTCGTCCTGAGATCTTTCAGCTAGCGAGAGTAATTGTTTTGTTGTTTTGTGTCTGACTCTATAGGATGAAACAAATCTGATCTATCTTTAAATTGCTATACAAAAGCTCAATCTCTAGAACATATAAAGAACATAAAAGCGATAGATGCCATAATAAACTCTTTTTAAAAGAAAGCTTAACAAATTAAAAAAAAAAAAAAAAAAATATATATATAATGCTTTTGCAAAACTGATTAAACCACTATTGCATTGCTTCTTAACCCTTGTAACACTGCTCCTAAGAAAACTTGCAGTGCAGGCGGTCCTCCAGGAGCAGATACTGTAGTTGCCTGGGATGTGAACTGCTATTTAGCCATGCTAAGTAGAATTCCAAACCAAAGAGAGTGAAACTGCCTGGTTCAGAGGGAACTGTGAATGGTGTAGGGTATGTTACATCACTTCGCCAAAAGTCATTGTATTAATATTTGAATTTAACTAAAAATGTACACATATAATCAATAAATACTTACTATTTATATAGGTTAATAATCTGTAAAAAAAAAAAATCTGCACAATAATAATTTCTCTGTATATCTTATAAGTTATTCAAATTATTGATTTAGAAGTTATATGCATTTCTTTAGTATATGTTTTCGTAATGGTCAGATCTTTTTGTTTCAAAATGAAATTATAGTGTTGAATGTTTACTATGCAACTTATATCCAGGGTAGTTAAATGAGGGTGGGAGTAGCTCAGTGGTTAAGGTGTTGGATTACTGATTGGAAGGTCCCAGGTTCAAACCCCAACACCCCCACCACCAAGTGGCCGCTGTTAGGGCCCTTAACCCTCAACTGTTCGGATGTGTAATACATCAGCAGCTTGTCCAGGATGTAACCCTGCCCTGTGCCTTAAGTCTCCTGGGATAAGCTCCAGGCTCCCTGCAACCCTGTATACAAAATAACATTTATGGATGATGAATGAATATAAAATAAATACTCACTTACCCACCATGGAGGACATTTACAAGAAAACCTGTATTTTAAGGTAGAGAGGCATCATCAAAGATACCTCTCACGCTAATCATGGACTATTCAACCTTCTCCCATCCATCATTTATGTTTGACAATGACTATATATTGACTATATACACACACACACACATTAACAAAAAGACAGTTTTATCGGAAAAATTCGCGTGAGCACATACTAATGGAATCACTGCTGTAAAGTAAAAATAAAACAAATTAACCTGAACTTTACCTTTAAAAAGAATCGCGCCAGAACAGTGTTTCCATCAGTGACAGAGTGTGTGTGCGTGTGTGTGTGTGAAAGCGAGGGAAGGCGGGAAGGAGGGGTGCGTGCGCGTGTGTGTGTGTGTGTGTGTGTGTGTGAAAGGGAGAGGAGGAGGGAAGGCGGGAAGGGTGTGTGTGTGCGCGTGAAGGCGAGAGGAGGTGTGTGTGTGTGTGAAGGGGCACGGTGTCCAATTACAAAGTGCAGGCTGATACAGAGAGGGACAGAGAAAATGGATCTTTAACCTCTCTAATGAGACTTGCTTTCGCTTTACACATGCGCACATGTGTGTTATAATAAACAGTACACACTGCACAATGTTTGCACACTTATACTGTATATTACCATATATACCATGTCCTTATTTCCTACTGCACCTTCTGCGCATTAATCACTCATATCCCTGTACATATGCTCCCATACCCTTACAGGAAAATATTTTAAGGCCATAAAACAAAGCAGCATATTACAGTATGTAAATTAATAAAACAAAAAGAAAACTTTTGGGTTTCGCCTGCATGGAAAATAGAAGCAGGGTGTGACAAAGTCCTCAGAAGGTCTGTGGCTGGTTCAGTAAAACTAAGCACCTCATTTTCTTATAAAACTCTACTTGAGACTATATTTTAAGTAAAGGCTCATCACACTAATTATTGCAGTTGTTTCATTAATTACTGTTTACTGCTTTTTTTCAAATGTAGAAACTTTTTTTTAGAGACATTTTGTCCTACAACAGTTATTTGCATGTGACTCAAATTTTAAAAAGTTAAACAATGAAAAACTAAAATACAATTACTCCTTGTTTAGTTATTACAGGTATTAAAATGTGAATGAAAGCACCTACAGTCTATATCAATAAATGAATAGTATAGTATAGTATAGTATAGTGTAGTATAGTATAGTATAGTATAGTATAGTATATATGTCTAAAAATAAAACTGAACAATTTTTAAGGAGAGTCATCATTATCGGTTCAGGCTGTCTGGCCTTAAAATGATCATTCTATGAAAAAAAAAAATCAAACGCAAGGGCACTGGGCCATGGGAAAGACAGCTGGTTTTATTACAGCTATAAGGTTGAATAATTGTCTTTCCTGCTTTATTGTGGAGGTTTAGTCATCCCTGATTGCCTTCTTTATTAAGTCACAAATCAGCTGCTTAAAAAATATTGAATACTTGGGCTGAAGTCCGTTAGTCCTTGAAATAAGAAGCTTGGATCTTAAAGAATCTTCAATAGTCTTGGAATCTTCAATAGTTTCATTGTGTTTTAAATGAACACAAGAACCTTGTGGATACGGGACGAAGTGGATCTGTAGAGAGAGAGAGAGAGAGAGAGAGAGGGAGGGAGAGAGGGAGGGAGAGAGAGAGAGGGAGGGAGGGAGAGAGGGAGGGAGAGAGAGGGAGGGAGGGAGAGAGAGAGAGAGAGAGGGAGGGAGAGAGAGAGAGAGAGAGGGAGGGAGAGAGAGAGAGACTGCACAATGTGGGTGGACAAATGACAGTTTGTCCTGAGGTGCTAATCGAAGCCTCATGCTAAAATTCACTCCTTTAAAACACTGGTAAGCGTAGTCCTTGACTTTGTTTTTGCATGAAGAGCTAATTCGAACCGTGAACTCGAAAATTATTACAGAATTGTGATTTTTTTATTGACAGTATTGGATTTTGTTCTTTCTTTTGGTGCTTCATAAGGAACTATACATATACAGTACACAGTGACCAGACACAACCATAAATAAAATGCTTGTTTTGATCAGAATCACATTAAAAAAAAAATTTATTCCACTGTTATTTATGCCTTTAGCTTGAATTGATGGCGCCGGTGAGGTCGGCTGCCGTCACGACTGCTCCGACCAACTTTTCTTTGTTTTTGTTTTTTAAGTTAGTTT
>JAQQZS010000039.1:27051796-27069099 GCA_030068045.1 Platyallabes tihoni
GGTTCCCTGTTGAGTCTGGTTCCTCTCAAGGTTTCTTCCTATTACCATCTCAGGGAGTTTTTCCTTGCCACCGTCGTCCTCGGCTTGGGGACAATCTGACCATTTTGATTCATACACATTCAAAATCCTTAGAAACTTAAATAATTCTTTTCATTGTGTAAAGCTTTGCGACAATGACAATTGTTAAAAGCGCTATACAAATATTGAATTGAATTGAATTGAAATTTAATTTACATGACTTTTCTAAATGTTTTGATTGCCTTTCGCAATACGAAATTTCACCTTAAGAACTCGCCACTGGAACTGATTAAATCCGTATGCCGCGGTACCACTGTATTTAGAGTAAGTGATTAGAAGTCAGTGTGGGAAATTTCTACAGTACATATTCAGAGTTGGGTTTGGCTTTAAGTGAATAAAACACTCTCCATGCCTTTGAGATTGTCCTCAAGGACACTAGGCCTGTGCAGTGAACAGTGGAAACATGTTAAACAGGACGTTCACTTGATCACAGAGGACATTGACTGCTGAATTTAAAATGGCCTCAGAAAATGAATTCAATTGTGTTCACTGTTGCAGTCTCCTATGAACAAGCAGGTAATCCATTAAACATGAGAAAACTTTATATACTGTATATATATATATATATATATATATATTACTAGTCAAAAGTTTGAACACATCTCATCTCAATTCAGTGGTCGTTTCTGATTTCTATTTCTTTTTAATGCTGAAGTCGTCCAAAATATACAATAATCTCCTCTGAACAGTTGATATTGAGATGTATATCTGCTACTTATACTATGTAAAACCTTCATAACAGCTCCAATCTGAGGTGCTGTTTGTTAATTCATTATTTCTGAGACTGGTGACTCTAAATGAACTTCTCCTCTGCAGCAGAGGTAACGTTTTGGTCTTGTTTTCCTGGGAAGGTCTTCATGAGAGATGGTTTCATCATGGAGCTTGATGGGTTTTGCAAATGCATTTGACACAATACTATTCTTGAAAGAACTGTTCCAGAACAGATGAATTTTGTGTCGTTAAATAATAACTGTTGTTGTTGTTATTTAATTACCTAATACCTAATGTCATGCATGTTATTTCATAGTTTTCAAATCTCCGGTATTATTCTAGAATGTAGTAAATAAACCCAAACTTGTGTCCAAGCTCCAGGCTCAAGACTTTTGCACAGTAGTGTATATACTGTACTGCTCAAAATATGAAGAACAGTTGATGAGTGTTTGGTTCAAATCAAATTAGTTCCATTTACAGCATTTGGCACACAACCTCAAACAACTTACATTTTTATCTCTTAATACATCAGAGCAATCAAGGGCGTTGCTCAAGGGTCCAACAGTGGCAATTCGGTGGTGCTGGGGTTTGAACCTAGGACCTTCCGATCAGTAATCCAGTGAGCTGATCCTGCCCTCAGAAAGCCCATCCCTTAATGTTTCGGTCACCTTCAACTTCACAATCACTTGCTGAAATTCTTGTATACTTTGATTAATTGTGTATAAAACCAATTGATCATATGCAGTATGCATTCTGTATGAACAGTTTATATTTCCTTAGCTTCATAAATTGCACTTGTGTTTCAGCTTACCTTGAACTTTTGATGAATTCTAGTCTTTACAATTTCTATATTATTAATGCATTTACTGTATGCATAACAAATGTATTTTATGCTTTTAAAAGATTTTTCTTTATATCATTGATAAATGAGGACCATGAAGAAAAAAACAATGAAGTGCAAGATTTTATGTACTGTTCAGTTGAAAAGTACAAATTAAGCATTTAGAATTGGATTTAAGCTTTTTTTTTTTTTAATATCAGCTTGTCGATTGTCAATTTTTCATCTTTATACTTATATCAGTATATCAGGAAAGCCCAAATCTCTTCCTGTGTTATCAGAACAGTTTCTAATTATTTCCTCCCTGTAACGGATTCAACAAATACACACAGCAAACGTTTTCCACTAATCACTCCAATTTCCATTTAAATTCGCTCTGTAATTCAAACTCTAATCTATCATTAGCAATGCAGCTGAGTAATGCAAGGATGAAAATTTTAAGATTTAAGCAACAAGATCACTTTATGAGCAAAGTATAAAACCCCTTATGGTGTGAGAAATCAGGAGCACGACTTACAGGCAATGTAGCTCTAATCTTCCATATAAATAACACAAAGGTTTTGTCTGTACATTGGTCAGAACTTGCTTTTACAACTATATCTTTATGTTTTGTACGTTGGAGGACTCGAATCCAGACTCTGAAGGATTTCTGTCTGTATGTCTGTATGTCTGTCCAGCCAGATTTTGTCACAGTGTCACGCAAACTCGGCTGAACAGAATTTAATGAAACTTTGGTAGTAGTTACTGTAGATATCTGCCTGATGTTTAACCTTTTTACACAAATATAGCAATTTCTCCTTCAAGGTAGGCATGGCTGTATGCATCACTCAGCAGAGTCAACATAATAGTTTACATAATAGTCACAACATACAGTAATAGTCATAATAGTTCAATATAGACGGAATATGCGGAAGACACAGAAATGACTGTAATGCACCTACAAGCTGTGACAATCCTAAATACATGGTCGCGGAAGCGTGACTCATCATGGCGTACTCCAAAAAAATAGGACGTACACTATAAAAACCTTGTGCCAAGAATTAAATCAAAATTTTAAATAAAAGGGAAGTTATAATCAGTTATGTGCCAGATGATGATCAGCTCATTTTTACGTTTAACCTTTTAACTCTTTCTACAAACTCTTCACCGCTAACCGCTTATGACGGCTACTAGCATGTGGAGTAAATATGTAAAGAAAAACATCTAAGGATGAGCTGTTATGCAGTATGATGCATTTATTCTGCTGCAACTGGGAACTTGATTATTTTCCTACTGTATACCAACAAACTCTGGCTTGTTTCACTCCACCTGAACTTTGCAACAATCTTTAAAAAATGAATAAATAGCAAATCAAACTTTAAAAAAAATCTATTTCTTCATACATTATTCTGAATCAGGGCTGCTGTTCTAGAAATTCACTAACACTTTCTGACTAATAAAAATAAAAAATTCAACATCTAGATATCACACTCATTTCTAAAGAAGCTATTGGACTCACCGGAAATTCCACAGAGACATAAATAATACACACTATAAAAGATTTGTGTAAATCTCGCTTCTCTCTCTCTCTCTCTTTGCTTTCTATATACAGTATCTCCGTTAGGAATAAACTTTATTATACTGTACTGTATATACACTCACTGGGTCTCTATAGGTACTGTAAGCCTGCAGAAAACTCTCTCTCTCTCTCTCTCTCTCTCTCTCTCTTTCTTTCCCACCAACACACAAGGAAATACATTCAATGGACAGCAAGTATCACAGCTGATGCATTATTCATCACTGGAGCACATCGTATCATATCAGCATAAATCCAATGCCAACAGCAGCCGAGACTGACAGAAAGCATCAGGAGTGCCAACATTTCTTCACAACAGACCTGACCGGACAAGTACCGCTGTTGTTAGTTTTTTTTTTCTTTTTTCTTTGTGATATGTTGAGAAAACCATTCAGAATAGAACATTATTTGATAAATACAAATATTTGCATTCATGCATTGTTTTATTCATGTTTTATTAAAAGCAGAACTAACAAAGCAATCATTTGTAAATAATAATTTTTATTTTTACTTTTTTTTAATCACTAGTCAATTGCACATCAGTTTTTTCCTTATTTCCTTATTTGTTTCCGCATTCAGCTCATCTTGTGCATATTTTACACTGATTCTTTTTCCTTCTCTTATTTTCCGATCTTTATGTGAGAGAGAGAGAGAGAGAGAGAGAGAGAGAGAGAGAGATGCCAAGTATTCTTGTCTTTCTTTAACCAAACTCCAAGTTTAACTGTGATGTTCAAATCAGAGGCAGAGAAATTTAGGACGTGATTCTGTTTTACATTGGAGCGTAAAAAGATTTCATCAATAATGCTACAAATTCCTTCAACTTGGAATAACTAAGCAATCAGTTCTTCCAGCACACACCTGCTCAAACAATCAGCCGGTAACCATGAAATTAATTTCCCGACCGTATTGAACTTGATTGAACTGTAGAGCCGACTAATTATTTAATCGTTGTTCGAGCCTGACAAACATGTGATTTTATTTGATTCATGCTTACGCTGTTCAGTAGCACCTAATGTACACAGAACTGGATGTGAGAAAAGTCTTGGACCTCCCTTCATTTCTTCATATTACGTTCAATTAAATGAAAGAAATCTAAAAAAAAAAAATGCTGCAACTTTCTGAAAAGTACCTAATTATACAATTTAAATATCGATTGTTTATGTACAGTAACACCCTCAGCAGCAACCTTATTTCCCCTCTCGTCTGTTCCAACCACTCAGCATTCAGCATCACCAGTACACTAATCACCGGCCTGATCATCTGCACCTGTTTCTCACTGGTTCATGCCTTAAGTTAGATATTTTTTTTTATGTTTGCATGATTCATAGGTCACTGTGTGGCTTAACAAACGAGACACATTCCTCTGAAACTGCTCAGGTACAGGGACTGGACTGAAAATGAGAGATGGAGACTTGCCAAAAATTAGAGCCAACAAAGTCCTTCAAGAAGCCTAGACAAATGTTCCTCAAGACTACATTAAAAATACAAGAAAGTCTGGCGGGTTCGATTCCCGCCTCAGGGTCAGTGTGCATGGAGTTTGCATGTTCTTCCCGTGCTTGGTGGATTTCTACTGGGTACACTAGTTTCCTCCCACAGTCCAAAGACATGCATATTAAGTTAACTGGTGTTCTGAAATTGCTTGTAGTGTGTGAATGTTGACTGGAGGTACAACGGTCACCATTGGCCTCCACGGTCCCTAGTTGGACTACAGAGGTTCCTAGATGGATGGATGGATGGAAACCTTACTGATATACAGAAAATGAAGACATACTGTAAGAACATGTTTGGATATGATGGTACAAATCAGTTCTAAGGTTCTTCTAATTCATTACCTATGATCCCGTGATGAGGCATTTGCATCCTGACAGCAGTTGGTTCTACCACGATGACTCCGCCCACAACAGGGAGAAGACAACATAACTCACTGTCGTGTTACAGCCATTCAGCAGAATTTGCATAAAAGGATTATCATTCTATTGTCTTAACATTTTTTATAGTAATGACTTAAGCAGGGACTTGTGTAGTGGAAGCTCCAGATAATCCAAGCATAAAAATAAATGGAGTTCCAACACAGGAGAATCTTTAGGACAGAGGTTTTTATGTTCTATTGTTTCTTGGTAACATTACAAGATATTTTTTCTGTCTAATTAACTTAAGAAAGAAAAAAAGCAAGGATGTTGAAGGTGCAGCTGTTTAAAGTAACTTGTTGACTAATATTCAACAATGTTAAATATAATTATCAAAATAAACAAACAAACAAACAAACAAATAAATAAATAAATAAATAAACTGTTTTTAGAATTAAAAATCTTAATTTGTATTAAATTGTTGTGGTATAAAAGGAATGCGTAAGGATGTGTTGGAAAAGAATAGATTTCTGGGAAGTAATGATAAACCCACTTTGCATCAGGTATCATTATTTGTTATTTTTCCATAACAGAATGTGCCCCAGTTTTTTATTCATTAAATTTAGACATTTATGTACAACTGTATTATAAAGTAAAAATAGAAGGTACACGTTTTTATAAGCAGATTATTCACATCTTTCCTTTAAGAGTTTTCTCTTTGCTATTTTTTTGCTATTTTTTAAGTTTTTTGTTTAATAATATTTTTTTTCTTTGTGATAATTAATGAGAAAAAGATATTCGGTAGATCTTAGTGCCAGAACTGTGGACCTAAAACTAGTCAGGAAGGAATGAAATCTGTATTCTGTACTTTTGCATTCAGCTGGAAATAAATGGAAATGCTGTAACAGTCGAACCTGGGCTTTTACTGACTTCAGGTAAAACTAAATCTAGCCCTGAAAATGCTTTTGTGATTGACATATGAACATTTCAGGTTACATTATTTTCATTGCTGGAGATTCATCCTGAAGAAATGAGCAGAGTGAATCAGTGCTGCAGGGTTTACGTCAAATTCAACTTCATTGTGTTTTTTTTTTTTTACTTCTTCCACAAAAGGTCAGTGTGATCTACGCTTCTGACTTTGATCTTTCCAATGAAATTGATTTGTGCCAACACTACAAAGCCATCAGTGCCGACACTCAGGGTTTCAAGTCTGGTGAAGCACATTGCTTGCATTTAGGTGAAGAAAGTCTAGGGGGAACAAAACCCTTCACACGTATTTGAATTGTGTCACTATATGAAGTTTTGAAAACTACAAACTTTCCTGAACTGAAATAAGTTCATATTTTACCCCACAATATAGTTATAGGATTCTATAGTCCTATATAGTCCTTGAGTGAGTTCATTTTGACTGTCTTACAGGGGCATTATGGGTATTGTCAGGACGCAAGTCCAAGTGCTCAAATAAACTAAAAGAAAAGAAACTATAGACCATGAACTGTGGATTTAAACATTTATAGTCAGACTGTTTCCACTACTCCACTGGTAGCACTGATCTTTGCATGATTCAAAGTTAGATAGATAGATAGATAGATAGATAGATAGATACTGTAGATGTAATGTTCACTTTCTTTTATTTTTTTTTGTTATAAATCAGGATTAAGCGGTTTAGAAAATGAGTGAATGAATGAATCATAATAAAAATCTTCTGATTATAGTATGTCTCAATAATCAAATCCAAAAACTTTTTATTTTATTTATTTATTTACTTTTACAGGATTTAAGAGGGTAAGTTGTATGCTGCTAATCATCAGTCCTTGATTAACTGATCATTAGCAAGTATGCAGACCTCTATAAAAGCAGAAGTTTTGGCAATTTGCTGGTCTGAAGCAAAAAGTACCCAGAAGAAAATACTGTACATAAGCAATGGTTTTAGAGAAGCAATTGTTGCTGCATATCAATCTGGAAAGATTATTCACTAGTGAAAAGAGTTCAAGACTGAGTTAAAGCTGCCAATCTTCACAGGAGTCCAGGAGTGGACGTCCCAGCACATTCACCTCAAGGTCAACGTGTCCAATGCTCAGAGAAACCCTACAGGCCTCACTGAGCATGTTAAAAGTCCAT
Organism: Platyallabes tihoni; assembly: GCA_030068045.1. NCBI lineage: Eukaryota > Metazoa > Chordata > Actinopteri > Siluriformes > Clariidae > Platyallabes > Platyallabes tihoni. The sequence goes on from JAQQZS010000039.1 coordinate 27,058,947, forward strand.
GACAGCATAATTAGAAAAAGACTGAACAAGAACAAGTGCTATGGACTCCTCCCTGCCTATTTGATAAACTTCACACTTTAATTTTTAAATATGATATTTTGGTTTTGTTTGTTTGATAAATTTATTTATTTTATTTCAGTAAAAATATATTTTTTATATAATAATAATAATAATAATAATAATAATAATAAGAGCTGGTTATTTACTCAGATCGGATTTCTCGTTCTGAACTACACTGTTCTAACATATGTATGTATGTATGTACTGTATGTATGTACTGTATGTATGTACTGTAAGTACTGTATGTTAACTGCTCTATACTGATCCTGGGTTTTAAATCAATCCCATCTCCACTATTTATAATTTCTTGCTGCTGTTGTTGAAAAAGAAAATAAAGAATTTAAAACAAAATCCGATTTTCATCATTATTTAGAATTGAGGGACAGCAACATTTTATGGGTTTTCACCACACACACACACACACACACACACACACACACACACTCTCCTTCTCTCTTCAGACCCTCTTTCTTTCTCTCTCTTCCATAACTCTCCCCGCGATTCTCCTCTCTTGCACCCATCTTTTTAAGACAGACATTATTTGATTAGTAGTACAACAGAAAGGCAGATGTTATATTGTCAGGAGATTGTGAGGTTAAATCCTGATGCTGCCACAGACGATGAGTCAAAAGAGAACAGTTGCATTTGCTTGCTGTAACACTGCGGTTTCTTCTGAGTGTGTTACGTTGCCCTGGGATGGAGGATGAGCAGCTGTTTTCCAAAGATTCAGTGTCACATTTTGACATTTCACCTTATTAAACCATTATTTACTAATTACTTCTTTTTTATTTATTTTTTTTTATTTTTTACAGTTTTAGTAAATCCTACTGTCGTAGTGTATACTAATTAAATTGTATCCTCATGTTGTATCCTCATGATTGAGCAATAACATTAGAATATTTTATACATACCATACTGTATATACATGCTTGTCATTTACGTCATTTGGCAGCACCTTTATCAAGAACAACTTACATTTTACCTCATTATACATCTAAGGGTTAAGGGCCTTGCTCAGGGGCCCAACAGTGGCAACCTGGTCATTGCTGGCGTTTACAATACAATTTTGTACAATGCTCGTCTTCCCAGTACTTTCAAGGGGGGTGTAAATACATTTCAAACAATGGCAGCCTGATTAGATCTCCCATAATTCAGCATGTTTACTTTGACACTTACGGTAAGATTGCAGGTAAAAAAGTTAATAATAAATAAAAAAAAAAAGCAGTTAGCATCTGTCACCAATCTCAGTGTGTGTGTGTGTGTGTGTGTGTGTGTGTGTGAGAGAGAGAGAGAGAGAGAGAGAGTCATGAGTCCAGGTGTCGCGACCACTTTAATTAATGCTCATATGAAATCAGTGACATCATAAGAAGCGCACTTGTGTACATTAATCACGTTAAGCGGATGTGAGAAAATGTAAGATCAAATCCGAACTCTGTCACTGTTTACTTCCTGTCCTATGTTCACTTTTGAATTTCCTGAGCGTAGGTGTGGAGCATGTCTGCTTCTGTTCTTTACCATCTGTTGTTGTCTTTATCATGCATGTACTTCTGTTCCATCCCATCCTGCTTAGCATTCTTAATAAGAGACTTCTCACTCATTTCAGCATGGATTCTTACATACAGTACTATGATCACGTACTTCATATTCCTTTGTGCTAAATGCAGCCCTACGGATATTATAGATATAGGTGGGGTTGCATTCAAGTCAAACCAGGAGTTTTCATTGTGCAGAATAACAGAACACTGTTATGAGAGTAAAAACTTCCTTTATTTCTCTATACAGTATGTCATCCCCTGCTACACTAATGCACTTATCCCAGTGTTTCACTAGTGCTTCAAGATAGAAAGTTTTCTCAATACCCGAAGGCTTTTTCATGTCTTCATCACTGCTGAAACTGTGACCTCCCAGGAACTCCACCAAACAGGTGGAAATGGCCAGATCAGGACTGTACTTGGGACGTGGCTATAAGTCCCAGCTGAGTTAAGTAAAAAAAACCTGCCTTATTCTAACAAGTCCATTTTTTCTCTCTGAGAATGTTCCACTTGCTGAATGTTCACAGGAATGACTGCAGTGGGCTCTGAGTCACCTCGGCCTGGATCATCATTCACAGATGTACATATTTCTTTAAACCATTTGCACCATTTGGACGTTTTACTGCAACTAAAAGTCTCATCACTGTACTGTGTTTGAAATTTTCTGTAAATATCACTCGCTTTTACACTCACTTTTATATTCACCAGAAATTTTATCACAAGTCCTGGTTTGACTTGAACGCCCCTCAAACATATTAATTGATTGGAATTGATTTTTAACCCTTAATGTTGCATGAAAACCATAGCACACGTCATCATACAATTGTGTATAATTGTCATCTTCTCAGCTTTAACGAAGAATCTACTGTAAATACTGTAGATTTTTTATTCTACAGTGGTTTTTCACACCACTGTAGAATAAAAAATATATTATGATTAGCCTTCTTTTAATAAAGGGTAGTTTTATGCAACAAACACCTTGAATGAATTACCAATAAATACTTTTCAGACTTAAAAATAAAAGCATTCTTTTAACATTTAGTCATTAATCTTTATGTTTAATTACATTTTATTATTATTGTTGTGCCTTTATTCTATTTTCACTACACATTACTGTACATTTGTTATATTTTAATTTTTTCCTTTTGCCTTGCATATTAGATGTGAATAGCTGTTTTATTCAGATTTTTATTTCATTTCATAAAACACTATGAATTGCCTTTTAAATGTATTTAATAGTTATTATATTTATCAGGAAACATTTTTCCCAGAGTAGGTAATGAACAGGAAGGATGATCTCCTGTGGCGCTCTATTCACCAGATAACAAAAGCATGGAGATCATTAGGTTGGGTGTAAGCCATTTTTTTTTCTCATTTGACCTTTACAGGGTCAGAAATGAAAGTGTCTGGGTCGATGTGGGTGGAGTGACACAACAGACGGTGTGACAAACAGAATCTGCCCATGCAGTGATATTTTCCAAGCTCGTCCTTGACCTTTTGGATCTTTTAATGTTTATGGCTTTTTGGTGCTTTCTGACGGTCTGTTCTCAGGAAATTTCAAATATTATCTTCACTCACTCTCAGACAATTTTCTTTTGTGTATGTTTGTAACAAAAAATAACTCAAAGACTTTAATTATGTACCTTTGAAATGTTTGGAGGGAAAAACAAATAAGAAAAAAGAACCTTAAGCAACAATTTGCCAACAAAATGAGAGATTTTTTGCAATGTTAGATAGTTAATATTTTGTGCTTTTTATTATTTTTTTCTGTGCGGTTCACAAACGTGCTAAGACACAAATGTCAATATATTGATTAAATCATTGTGAATTTTATGTCATTTTGCCAAATACTATACATTTATTGTATTTTTATTTTCTTCTTTTGCCTTGCATATTAGATTTGAATAATATAAATAAAACATTATTACATTATTACATAACAAAATAAATAAAACATTAAAGACTATGAATTGCATTCTAAATGTATGAGATATTTTTATAAGAAAAATACTTTTCCCTTAGTAAATAATGAACAGGAAGGATGATCTCCTGTAGAACCTTATTCAACACTATGAATTGCCTTTTAAATGTATTTAATAGTTATTATATTTATCAGGAAACATTTTTCCCAGAGTAGGTAATGAACAGGAAGGATGATCTCCTGTGGCGCTCTATTCACCACATAACAAAAGCATGGAGATCATTAGATTGGATGTAAGCCATTTTTAAAGCAAAAAGTATTGAAAACTGATATATAATATTTTATGCATGTTTTCATGCATGAGTCGCAAAGGTATTAAAAACTGAAATGCTGAAATATTGATTAAATCATTGTGAAGGTTATGTAATTTAGCAAAATGCTATAAATCCACCTCCTACAATTTTGTTGCAATGGATAAATCAGCCTGCAGTTATGTTTGTGGTAATTTAAATTAGCAATTTAGTATCAATAATATACAGTAGCAAACTCATGCCATGATTGTGTTTTCATATTAAGACACTGGCAGCAAATTGGAACAAGGAAAGCATGTCTAGTTTTGTTACACACCAAACTTTTTAAATTAAAAAGCATGCTATAGAACTTGAGAAATATTAAAACAATACCAAAAGCTTAGTATACTATGCATCATCAGTTCCTCTTCTACCAGTTTCAATTTTACTTTGGCAGTTGCCGACAGCCCCCTGGGAGCAAGAGGAAAAAAAATATGGGTTACACTACAGTATCCCACAAAGCTTTGTTAATTATAAAATATGGTATTTGCACAACATCTTACAGTATTGTGCAACATTAAGCAACATATACTTGTACCTCTTAATGCTGGGGTAAGTGGCAGTCACAAAGTGTAAACCTTTTTTTTGGCATCAGCACTCTCAAAAAATCTATTGAATACATTTACTCACAGCAGCCACTATTTTGCTGAGCACGTGTTTTCGCTTAACTGATCACATGGCATGAAGAAGTGATGCGATTCAGAACTCATCATGTTTCGCACTGAAATGCAGCCACTCCGTGACATAATTTGCCTAAGCTGTAGAAGATCAAAGCTTTTAAAAGAAGGATAATGTATCAGCTTTTAAATTAAAAGTTTTGTTATAGGCAACCTTGTGCCAGAGGAATTTAATTTACCAAAGTTAAAGACCAAAATGGTGTTTATCCTGTTTCTCCATCAAACTGTACATATGCATATTTAAAGAATACAAAATGATTGTTTTAGACGGGCATAAAATGCAAGCCCATGCTCGTTTCTGTGCTTGTTTTACATCCTGACATTATTTTACTCTTTTATATTTCGCTCACATACTGTAGGTGAAGTGAAATTGTTACAGACACGCATTTAAAACCCACAATTACACTTTCTATATGCAATGAATATTAAAATCATAATCTCTTTGATCCTCTGACACAACACTAATATGGTGTTATTTACTGTCATGTGGTCTCAAGTATTGTTTAATATTGGAGCAATCTCATGCCTTGTTTTTGCATTTGTATTTTTAGATCTACTGTAACAAAGTGACATAATACACCGAAGAACAGGTAAAACTTGGACATGAACTGTTTATTCATTCATTCATTCATCTTCTATACCGCTTTATCCTGTATTCAGGGTCGCGGGGGCCTGGAGCCAATACCAGGAAGCTTCAGGCACGAGGCAGGGTACACCCTGGACAGGGTGCCAATCCATCGCAGATGAACTGTTTATCTAAGTGCAATCTTTCTATGAACCAAATGGGACCATCTACAATGACATTCAGGACGTCCATTTAGGACGCATCTCATTGCAATCTTTTACTATCCGGAGCACTATTCGGAAAGATGAGGGGCTTTGCAGGAAAAGTGTGTCCTCCTCTGTAATCTTAATTCTTCTGTTATAATCGTATGTATTATGCTTTTGATCAAAGCGGGCATGGTGTCTCATATTCAATTCTAACAAGATAAATCTTATCATGAATATAATGTATATATAGCATGCATGGATATATACATTTTGATATCTATTTTAATTTAAGAGAATAATAATAAAAAACCTACATCACACATTTTGGACTGCACAAGCTTTCTATTTTATTTTCTGCACAAGCTTTCTACAATATTTCTAGTTCAAAGCTTTTGCAATAAAATCCTCTGTGTATTTCTAGTTCATTAATATTGTAATCTAATCTGCTAAACCAAACAGTGATGGAAAATATCATCACACTTTTGCTTTCCAAAATAATTAATGGCTTCTTCAATAATTCATTAGGAAAATGCATGAGTTAAACTTACTAGTCAAACGTGTCTATATCAATGCACTCGTTCTAATATATTATTGTTTCTATAGTGAAAAAGTCATTCTGTGTTAACAGTAACTCTTTATTGTAAGGTATTCATTTTTATAAATCCCCATGTGTTTAATTTCTTACATTTTAGATTGAAAATCTTGACCTCATCTCAACATGATATTAATTTCTTCTCGTTGTCAGATTGTCAGATTGTCAGATTTATTGTTCTACTGTTCTGCTTTACTCTTAACTTATAATAGAAGTAGGCTGGGAAAAAACAGAACATTTTGTTTACAATGCATGGCCAAGCAAAAAAGTTTGGCCATGTCATTCTCATCAGGCTCGGCATCATCTGCATGATCAACAGATCAGAGTGCAATAAAAGTGCATGGAATCATCAAGAACCGTTACAGGCTTTCCCCCCCCCAGGCCTCATTAAGCACAGTTCCTGAAAGCACACTAGGGGATAAGAGATGTGAAGAGAGGTTTTTAGGAAAGTGGAAATAAGCTCGTTAAAGCTGTAAAATGTTTCTCAGCAGTTTTTCATGTCCTTAATGTTCTACAGGCATGCATCTGTTTAAAGATAAAAAACAAAAAACAAGAGGCCAAAATACGGATTGTTTTCTTGCCTTAAGTTTTTTCTTCTAATTTACAACCAGCCAGTGTAGTTTTTCCAACACTTCTGTTTTAAGAGTAAAAACACCTCTCTTATTTAAGATATGTATAAACAGGTTCATTAAGTATTCACCCTTAAATAAAGTTTTAGTGTGTAGTTAATTTGTAGCTGCAAAATGAAGCATGTATTCAGTACTGTGAATTGTTCCATACAGGCTTAGAATCAATGTTTAGAAACCGATTTGTCTCAGAGAGATCGTGTTCCTGTCGTCGATGGGGGAAAAGTTTATAGAAAGAGTTAAAAGGTTGAAGCTAAAAATAAGCTGATGAGCTGTAATGTAATCGGTGATACCCAAATAGCACTACTTTGTTGGCCCAACAACAGCAAAATTTTGGTTAACTTTTGTCTCTGTTGGGCCCATGTGGGCATCAGTGGTTGGCCAAACATTATTTTGTCTCATTTTGGCCTACTGTTGGCCTACTGTTGGCCTATTGGTGGAGCTAAAGATAGGTTGGCCCAACATTGGTTCAGTAAATAATGGCAAGGTAGAAAATTGGAAATTAAATTATCTTGCTTTAGCTTTTTGCAGCAGGCTGTCTCAATGAAGCCGTCACACCAGGAGCTCATATGAGGGTTGGTTACTAATCTAGTTCATAAATAACATTGAAAGAACTATACAGGTGAAAGTCGAAAAATTTGAATATGCACGGTCATTGAACCAGGTTTTGGTGCTTTTGGACGTGTAGGCAGGTGCCAAGTCCTGCTGGAAAATGAAGTCAGCGTCCCCATAAAGCTCGTCTGCGGAAGGAAGCATGAAGTGCTCCAAAATCTCTTGGTAGACGGCTGCATCGACCCTGGACTTAATGCAGCACAGTGAACCAACACCAGCAGATGACATGGCTCTCCAAATCAACACAGACTGTGGAAACTTCACACTGGACTTCAAGCATCTTGCTGTGTGTGCCTCTCCATTCTTCCTCCAGACTCTGGGTCCTTTGTTTCCAAATGAGATGCAAAAGTTGCTCTCGTCAGAAAAGAGGACTTTGGACCACTGAGCAACAGACCAGTTTTTTTTTTCTTTAGCCCAGGTAAGACGCTTCTGACGTTGTTTGTTGTTCATGAGTGGCTGGACAAGAGGAATACGACATTTGAAGCCCATGTCCAGGACCCGTCTGTGTGTGGTGGCTCTTGATGTACTGACTCCAGCCTCAGTCCACTCCTTGTGAAAGTCCCCAACACTTTTGAATGGCGTTTTCCTGACAATCCTCTCCAGGCTGCGGTCATCCCTGCTGCTTGTGCACCTTTTTCTTCTACACCTTTCCCTTCCACATAGCTTTCTATTAATGTTTGGAAACATCCAACTTCTTTTGCAATTACCTTTTGAGGCTTTCTTTCCTTATGGAGGATGTCAATGTTGGTTTTCTGCATTAACTGTCAGGTCAGCAGTCTTTCCCATGATTGTGCTTCCTACTGAACCAGACTAAGAGACCATTTAAAGGCTCAGGAACCCTTTGCAGGTCTTATGGATTAATTAGAGTGGGACACTTTGAGCCTAGAATATTGAAACTTTTCACAATATTCTAATTTTCTGAGATTGTGGATTTGGGGTTTTCATGAGCTGTAAGCCATAATCATCTCAATTATGACAAATCACGGCTTGAACTATGTTGAGAATATCTTGAAAAGCATGCAGTTAGTGCTGTAATGTGGCGAGAAGGATGTTTAGCTAAGCACTATTATGCTAGGCTAATCGACCTGTTGCCAGTGAATAAAGCAGCATATGGAGCTATAGCAAGGTTAGAACCATAGGGATTGTTGCCATAGTGAGTGCCAGAAATATGTGCTGTAATATTGGAACTGTTGTTGAACTGAGTTGAGCCAAATGTGAAAATGTTTGTTTTTCTCATCATTTTGCTGGTTGAAAAGAAATGTATTTGAAGTACATTTTAATGTACAATACTCAAATTATTGATATACTTACACAGACTAGAGTCACAGTTCTCCAAAGATGCTGTAATGTTGATAAGGAAGATGATGATGAGGATAAAGAACATCTGAGCTACAGTGACCAAGCTGATGGCGAAAGAGGTGATACCGAGGTGAATGATGTTGAGGAAGATGCAGAGCCACCTGATATAAAAGACTATTATGCCTCACAATTAGTTACTTTGTTCGTATGCATTTATTTTCATCCACCTTGCTGAGAGAAAAAGTGGATGTACTTGGTGTTTATTGTGTAGTTTATCACCACAATGTTTTCTTAATTTGTAATAATTTTATCACAAATCAAATTAATAAAAACATTTCTGGAGATATTAATGTGTTTTCTTATCACTGCCGATGATAAAAAGAGTCTAATTTCCAACTTTGCCCTTATCTACTGACCCAACGTCGTGCCATCATTGGGCCAACCGGCCCCACCAATGAGCCAAACGTTCTCATGTTGGCCCAACGTTAGTCCTTCATTAGTGTGCTATCTGGGTCTAATTTAATTTCCAATTTCCAACCGTCATTACCTACTCAACCAACAATGTGTCAACATTGGGGCAAACGTGTAATTATCTACTGAACCAACATCGTGGTAACATAGTGCCAACATTGGGCCAATGGACAAAATTACATTGATGCCAACAGTGGCCCAATGTATACACTGCCATAGGCCCAGCATTGGCCCTTCTGCAGTGTGCTATCTGGGTATTATTATTTTAGGTTGAAACCCATGTCCATGTCTGTCTGTCTTTCTGTACAGCAGAACTCTCTGTCTAACTTACTAATACAAAGAAATACAAATTTTGTAGGGTTGAGTATCTTGTGCTTTGTTTAAGCTAAGTACACGCCAAATACACTCCCTGTTCAGTAATCAGAGAGTGACTCACAGATGAGAAATCGAAAAAGATCAGATGATCTTTTGATGAAGTTTTGTCTTAAAATGACTCATACTGTATACGGACAGATATATGGACATACAGACAGACAGACAAGTTTCAGGTCCTCCAAAGTATGAAACGTATATCATTGAAAGAGCGAGTTCTAATCAATGTACAGACAAAAACCTCTCTTTTATTTATAGATATCCAGATTTTAAATGGTTTCCCTACTGAATAACTATATACAATTTGTACATTTTCTAAAAAAAACACACAAATTGGAAAATCTTCCAACGGTTGATGGTTTAAGTGGGCAATATTGTAGAAGTTGTAAAAGTTTCTAGAAAAACAGGACCTTAATTAGCTGAGCAAACTAAATTCTTCTGAGGCTGGAGGAAGTAAAACCATGTAATATTTGAAAAGGTTAATGGTATAATAGCAGTTCATTTCTAACATAACATTCATTCAATTCCATAGGGTTCCAAATCTCCCAGAGTGTAAATGATCTCTAGTTCTATCTACTTCCTCACTTCATTGCCCCATAACATAACAACAAATTGCAGTGCAAACTGTGAAGTCATTAACATTATGCTTATTGCTGTGCAAGTGTCTTAACTCAGAAAAATGGGGAAATGGAGAAACATGACGATACCTCAGCATACAAATTTAATAGGAAATAATGTAAATGCAGATAATCCTGTAAGGGTTAACCCCTAGAGGGCGCCAAGCGCTCCTTTAGTTTGTGTTGTAGTTTGTCTTTTGTTTGGTATTAAACTTCAGTTCCCAGTTTGCACCTCGGTCAGGTGACGTAGAAG
>JAQQZS010000039.1:27119119-27132866 GCA_030068045.1 Platyallabes tihoni
TTTACAGTTTCGGTTGTTGGTGTGCCTTGTGATTTTTTTCAATTAAAAATGTACCTTGGCTCAAAAAAGGTTGAAAACACTGCATTAGAGAACTTCTAAATTCTTATCACGGGTCTATGTTAATGTGATTTTTTTAAAAACTTTTCAAACATGAAACATTAGAAATTCCATGTATGACACTAGAGGCCTCTTACAAAAGAACATTTAATTGACATATACTGTATACAGTATGTGCTGTATATTGTATACATACAGTACTGTATGTATACTGTATATACTGTATATGAAAATTGAATGAATTCTTCCACACCCCTGAAGGAAAGTCTTTAGGAAGTGGTAGAATATCTTGATAATATGACACGCTGTGTTTTCTGTCCTATTAAATGCAAATTAAATGCATGACTATTTACGTACCAAAAGGAACTAACTTGTTTCACAGCATTAAACATATCCCGCTTAAAAGCTTGTGATCACTTACAAATTTCGTCGATTTTGTTTATTGAGTTATTTTCTTAATTCTATACCAAAACTGGGGATTTTGGAAAACTTGGAAAACTATGAAATGACACACATGCAATCAGGTAATTATCAGGTAATACAATCAGTTGTTATTTTAAGACACAGATTTCAGCCTTTCTGGAACAGTTCTGTCACAGTGCGTTTGTAAAACCCATCAATCTCCATGATGATGAAACTGTCTCTCATGAAGACCTTCCCAGGAAAGCAAGAGCAAAACTGACCTCTGCTGCGGAGGAGAAGTTCATTTAGAGTCACCAGCCTCAGAAATCACACCAAACAGAACCTCATATTAGAGCCGTCATGAAGGATTTACAGATCAGAAGTAGCAGAAACATCTCAATAACAACTGTTCAAAGTATTGAAAATGTTGGATCAACGCCTTCAGCATTGTTTTACAGTGTAGAAAGAAATGAAAATCAGGAACGACTGTGGAGTTAGAAAGTGATTCCAAACTTTTGAGTGGTAGTGTATATAAAAAAAAAATGGATGACATTGTTAAATTTTTCTATTGGCAATTTTCTGTGGTATACAAGGAACTTAAAAAAAAACTTCAGGAGGTTCTGGTAATGGAAAATGTTGTTCAGGGTGATAATAGTAATTGTTTGTTTTTTGTTTGTTTTTACCATACCACACTTCCACATTAACCAACTGCGCAATCCATCAACATAATAATATATTCCATAAATGGAATTCAATCAAACAGGATAACTTGGAAATAAATGATATTCTTTTAACGATTAGTGTAGGACTCCTTTTAATCCACATTACCTTACAATCTTAATTCATTCTCATTGAGACTCAATAACCACAACTTCTGGATGAAACTTTCACAGCTCTCCTAATAAGAGAGAAAGGGTATGAGGGAGGGAAATGTATCATCACACATATACATATGCTCTGCATTTGGCATCCTAAGCCAAAGGCTCAACCATGCCTGGGCCTTCATGCTGCTTCTGGAGACTTTTCATGATTTCCTTTTTCTATTTCCTTTCTGCTCAGGATCCAAAGGCCAGAGGCGATGCCCCAGCAGCCTACTGGAATACAGAATTAATGACTGTGTCCTTGTCCTTGAGAGCAACCATATACGAATAACCCGACACTCTCCGGAGACTGCTGTGTAGTTCAGACGTGCTTTATCACAGTTGCACTGTATGTGGAGATAACAGACAGGTACAGCAGGCTAGCAGTGATATAACTGCCTGTTTGTCTCTGTAACACCATGGATTCAGAGGATGAACCCTTGTTGCTCCAGGCTATGTGGGACTTTAGTGAGTACGAGGAACAACATGATGAAGAGGAGAAGGAAGCTTGCGAGGAAGGAGTTGAAGTGATCAGGGGAGAGCCGGTTTGTAGAGGAATATGGTGGGTGGTAGGATCGATTTACACTCGGCCCTGGGCCAGTGGAGTGGTTCTTGTTGTAGGCTTCCTGCTTCCCGTGACTCTTTCTGCCTACATGTTCATCTACTGCGAGCCGCTGGACATTGATCTCTCCTACAGTGCCTTTGAAGTAAGGAGCCATTCATCTGCAGAACGCTTCGATGCACTCACCATTGCACTGAAAAGCCAGTTAGGGTCTTGGGATAGACACCGGCGTGACGCAGAGGGGTTCGATTTTGAATCAAATGCTCTTAGGGATTTCCTGTTGCTAAAATTAAACAGACAAGAGAACGAGCCAGCGGTGGCCAATCAGACACTACTATCTGAGAATTTAGAAAATAGCCAGGGTCAATTTAAGGAAGCACAAAAGCAAGGAGACAGCATTAACACTAAAACGGAGCAAACGATGAAGATGTTGCATGATGAGAAACAAGAAGGAAAAACGAGACAAACTAGAAAAGCGACCGAATCTAACAGAACACAAGCTGCTGTCCGAAAGCCAAGATTCGCAGGTTACTCGTACCTTCAGACCCAGGCACTCTGGAGGATAGAGCTGGTGTTTGTGGCTCAGGGCGACAACGACAACAACATCTTCACCCCTGAGCGTCTTCATACCATCCACCATGTGGAGCGCCTCCTCATGCAACATCCACAGTTTCAGCAGTTTTGTTGGAAGCCTCTGGAGGTGTTGAGAGACCTTCCTCTGGGGCCTTCATACTGCTCACCCCCTAGCTCCGTCCTCTCCTACCTCTTCCCCAGTGAACGAGGAGGGAAGATCTACTTTGACGGCATGGGCTCAGACCTGGCAGACGTACAAGGTGAGTCATACTCCATTGAATTTTTATTGGTTATAATTGCAATAAACTGTACTCTCCTGATTGGTAGTCCATAAGCTTAACCACTAAGCCACCATGGTGCCATCAAAGGAATTAATATACCTTAATGTTTTTGATTAGCTTCTGTCCATTTAATATAGCAATGTATAACACCATTAAACTTGATATATTCATGTCATGTACAGCTGCAGTTATTAAACAAAATCCAGGAAAAATATGCATCTTGCTCATATTCTCCTCCTCCTTTTTGGCTCAGGTGCTTTGAGTCTGGCGATCACCCACCCCCAGTTTTATTGGTATGTGGATGAGACACTCACTCCAGACAGCCTTCATTCCTCCCTCCTCCGTAGCGAGATCCATTTTGGAGCACCACTACCATCTTTCTACTCTCTACAAGATCGACCCCTGGAGCAGAGAAGAAGATTCAGGGACTTTGTGGTCCAGTATGCTGATATTCTGGCTCAGCAGTCCACCAGGTTAGATACAGATCACTACACTCCTCTAACAACCCGATCATGTGAATATTCACTGAATGTGTTTAAGTATGAGGTTGGATCAATGATGTGAAGTCTTATTTTTAGATATGCAATACATATTCACTGAAGTCCCAGTTTTTTTGTGTTCAAGTCACAGCGGGACTTTTGATTGTGCAGAATAACAGCACACATAGTTATTTCACTAGTGCCTGGTTACCATCAAGGTAGAAAGTTTTCTCAGTTTGCTGGAGAAATGGACTTCATGTATAAAACGCTGGCCTCCCAGGAACTCCTTTAATGGCCCAAACATGTGGAAATGGCTTGGAGCGAGGTCAGGACTGTATGGGGTATGGGACAATAACTCCAAGCCTTGACTCTTTCTGCCTACAAGTTTATCTACTGTGAGCCGCTGGTCATTGATCTCTCCTACTGTGCCTTTGAAGTAAGGAGCCATTCATCTGCAGAACGCTTCGATGCACTCACCATTGCACTGAAAAGCCAGTTAGGGTCAGTCAAAACTGGCCTAAAGCCAGTTAGGCCAGTCAGGAACTCGGCAATAACTCCAAGCTGAGTTCCTGCAACGTGCAAGTGGTGTTGGTAAATACTGTAATTGTGTGTACAGTTCCCATAGATAGATGTAGCTCTTCTGCAAAGTGGCGAGTTAAATGTCAATTTTTAAGAATCAGGCGTTCCACTTGTTGAATGTTCATGGAAAAGACTGCAGTGGGATACGAGCCACCTCAGCCGGGATCATCATTCAAATGTTTTACTGCAAAAAAGAGTCCCTTCACTATACTGTGCTTGAAATCTTTTGTAAATTCTTTCAGCTGCTCCCATCAAGGGGTCACCAGAGTGTACCATCTGATTAGCACAAGACTTGGCACAGGTTTTACACCGGATGCTCTTCCTAACAAACCCTTCCATTTTTCTAACCAGGATTGTGACCAGCACTGCATCCAGTTGCTGAGTAATATGGGGTGTGGCAACCCATCAACAGCGGGGCTCAAACCTGGATCCTGATATCCTCGAACCAACATCCTTATGTCCCTGAGCAACCGCTTCCCAAACTTTCATTTAGCTGCTTCTATCAAGTGGTCGCCACAACGGACCATCCTAGCCGCACACACCTTGACACAGGTTTTTATGCCGGATGCCCTTCCTGACACGCCCCTCCCATTTTTTTTAACCTGGGTTTGGAACCGGCTGGTTAGTGTGGGGTGTGGCAACCACAGAGGGCGGGGCTTGACCCGAATCCTCGGATCCCCAAATCAATAACCTAGAGCCTTAGCTGCCTGAGCCACCAATTCCTTTCTTAAAGTCCTTTGTTAATGTCCCGATTTGACTTGAACTACTGAACTGGTAACCTGGTGTATTTCATCCACAGTGGAATCCAAACAGAGTCTCAAATGAGTCAAAATATTTAAAGATTTTTTTTAAATCATTACTAATTAGAACATTGCACTTTTGTTCTTATTCTAAGCTCTACCTAATTAGCATCGGCTCCTGCTATTATCACATTACTGAGAGTCCTGTTCTCACCTGTTAGCTAACTAATCCATCATGAAACTTAACTCCAAGGTTAACAAGATTAGTATTCTTCCACTTCATGCTTTGCTTTTACAAAGTGACTTTCTAAGAGCGTTTTTTTTTTTAAGTCACTATGCTTTGAGATCCACATTATTTCATTTTTTTTTTATGACCCTACAGATAATAAAATGACATAATTGTCTTCATCAAAATAAGTATCCCTTTAGGATGGGCTAAGTGTGCTGAGATCTAATTAAGATAATCCGTATTACATCCCTCGGAACAGCCATACCGGGAGATATTTTTGTTCCCTGTTTCTAAGGACGCATAATGCAGACACGCTGAAATTTTTAACAAGAAAATCGTATCAGTCAGAGAGAATTGTACCAGTAAATCTAGAATGCATTTTGGTAGCATACATTCTAAACAGAACATTTCACAAAGTATACACCTCTTTGTCTTTAAACAGTTCATGAAACCTTCACAAAGTCACACAGAGTGTATCTAGATGAAGTTGGCATGAAGCGAAAGTAATTGCAAGTACGCTCAAATGCATCTTTCTCATCCGATATCCTTTTTTCTACAGTGAATCATGCGTCCTTTCCTCTTCGGTGAATTTCTGGCAAGCAAATTTTATCCATGTTTATCATCATAGGAAGCAATCCAATTCCATGAATGCTAAGGCTAAACCGTATGCGTTGCCACCTTTGTATAATTCCCTTTGAATCACAAACCATTCCTAGTCAACGCGCTTCAATTCACTTTCTTTCTTCGACAGTCTCCCTGCACTTCTTTTCACCACACTGTTCATCTCTTTCTCAGCAAAGCAAAGGAGTCTTCATAATTATCACTCAAAATGGGCTCAACGCATGCAGTGATCTAATAAGATAATTCCATGTTCTTCCATCAAACCACCCGTGCTGAGCATCCTCCTTTTTTCCCATCCATGTTAATATCTCTTCCCTCTGCCTTTTGTGCATTGAATCTTGTTCATGATTAATTTGCTCTCTTTCTCTTCCCACACATCTCCTCCCCGCTGTCCTTGTACTTCCCCTTCCATCTCTTTCACAGCAAGGTGAAGGTGCTGTACGGGGGTACCGAGCTTTTTGACGATGAAGTCAGAAGGACGTTCCATAGCGACATGTTGCTGGCGCTATTCAGCGGCACCTGTATAGCAGTGCTCGTCTATATCCTTACTTCTTTTTCATGTAAGGTTTGGAAGCACCTATAAAACCACTTCTCTCAGCAGAACTTTTCTGCAGAAGTATGAAATTGTTCTACTTTGAGTGTATATTCAATTTAGAATATTGTAAAAACCTGTTCTGATCTTTTATCATGTGTTCGCAAACGTATGACAATATAACCCTCCTACTGTATAACTCTATAAAACCAAACCACTGAGAATGATTACATTTTTTAATACTGCATCAAGATAACTTTTATTCATTTAAACATTCTGGATTTTTTTTTTAAGAAAGATTTAACTAACTCATCTAAACCTCCTCCACTCTCTTCTTCTTTGTGTGTAGTGTTTCTCACTTTCTTTGGCTTGGCTAGTATTGGCCTGAGCTGCCTGGTGGCTCTATTCATCTATCATGTGGTGTTCGGGGTGAAGTACCTGGGCATTCTTAATGGTGTGGCCGCCTTCATAATCATTGGCATTGGTGAGTGCTCACTGATAGACTGTTTTCATTGTGAGGTTATTTTAGAATTCAGTAAGCTACACATGAACCTATTTAGACTATTCAAAATTCTTTAAAATAAAATCAAAAATCTGAATATTTTCCTTTGATCTATATGTTTAAACTAGTGCTATCAATCGATGAAAAAAAATACTCTGATCTCTGATGGCTGATCAGAGATTGGAATGGCCAAAACAGCTTCCGGCACACAGCGCATGTACAGTATTTCAAACCATGCGTCCCTTAGAGTTGTAATGTTACCTCTCTGTTAGATTTTCTTTCAGACATACAGTATTACTGTGAGCCGCAGCTTAGCTCCCAAATTACTCTACTGAATTATGGTGTTTCCACAGGATCCAAATTGCATATTTTTCACCCTTTTGGCTGCTTTCTTATTTAATATTTCAGTAGATTTAATTTGGCGATACGGAGGTGTAGTGGTTAGCACTGTCGCCTCGCACCTCTATGGCTCGGGTTCGATTCCCACGGTGCGGTCTGTGTGTATGGAGTTTGAAAGTTCTCCTCGTACTTGGTGGGTTTCCTCTGAGAAACCGGTTTCCTCCCACAGTCCAAAGACATGCAGATTAGTCTTACTGGCGTTCCCAAATTGCCCATGGAGTGTGAATACTGACCGGAGGTCCTACCATGGTTGTGAAAATAGAAATTAATACAATGGTCACCACTGGACTTCACGGTTCCTGGACTACAGATGCTATTAGATGGATGGATGGAAATTTCATTTATTATCGTCAACAGCAGTAACAGAGGTTACCATGCCGTGCTCTCACCACATTAACTGGAGTTCAAGCCCTTCTCAGGTTGTTGGTTTGGTATTAACATTGTTTTTGCATAATTGTCTTAGAGGCATTTGTTCAACGTTATCCTATTATTATGTAGCCAACAATATTCCGCCATCTTTTCTTCAAAGTAATTCTAACTTTTAAAAACAACCTAATACCAATGTTGTTCCAACATCAGTAACATCACCAAATTATTCTCATTCTCACTCACTCACTCACCCTGTATACAGGGTCACAGGGGGCTCGGAGCCTATCCCGGGAGACTTAGGTCATGAGGCAGGGTACACCCTTGACAGGGTGCCGATCCATCACAGGGTACACACATACACACACTCACTACAGGCAATTCGGGAACGGCAATTAGCCTAATCTACATGTCTTTGGACTGTGGGAGGAAACCGGAGTACCTGGAGAGTACCACCAAGCATGGGGGGAACATGCAACTCCATGCATACAGAGGTAGGAATTGAACCTGGCTGGGAGTCAAACCCCCGAGGTGCTAGGTGATAGTGTTAACCTAACATCAACATAATTTTTTCACAACCAAAAATTCCTTCTGGGTAGTCAATCTCAAATAATATCTCCATTATCTCCAATAATAGAACTTCAAATCATAAAGTCATGTCAAATCATGTTGTCGTATGCATCCATGATTCTTTTGCTGGTTTCAAAATTCAAGAAATCTGGAGGACGTTCTACTTCTGTCATAGACACTGTCCTCAGTCGTCACATTGTCAGTATTCAGCCAAGTGATCAATATAATCCCAAGATTTGACCATTGAGCCACTCTGCAATTTCAACCCTACCTTTAATAGCTCAGCAAAAGGAAGCTCTCTTTATGAACATTTAAGAACATACACCAATTCCTCATCTGATATCACTGTAGCCTGGGGAAATTCCCAATTCACAGAGTTTGGCATCGACGGTAAGCCTTTATTGCAGAAAAGCTCCGTAAGGCATATGGAGCTTTCTTTGAATGTTCGTCTTGAGCCAGGGAAAATAATTTCCTTCTTTCTATCTCTTCTATTCCAGGTGTAGATGATGTGTTTGTGTTTATCAGTACGTTCAGGCAGGCAGCTCATTTTGTAGGACCCAAGCAGCGTATGATCCACACGATGAAGACGGCGAGTCGAGCCACCTTCCTCACCTCCTTCACGACGGCCGCCGCATATGCAGCCAATGCCTTCTCGCAGGTACTGACACAAAAGCGCTTTTTTTTGTTTGTTTGTTTTTTTCACCACTGACTCGTCTTTTATTTATCATTGGGTCATTTTCCTGCATCAATTATCAAACAGCTATTCATCTTAAACCTCAGAAGTCTATTGATACAATCAAAATGTCCACATTCGAAGTAAATACCTGGTGTTTTGTCTCTATTCAGACATGTACAATTATGCTGCATTCAAAACTGTTGCTGAATGACCAGGCTTATGATTGGTATAGGGATTGATTGCTTGAAAGGACTTGCTTGAAAGCCTGCTGTGTAGAGTACAATTAACTTCTATATTGGAAATACTATAGCGAATAAATAAAAATACAAAGAAATACTGGTTTAATCCAAAAGTAATGCACTCCAATAATACTGCTTTTTTCATCACCAACCTGCATCTAAAGTAAGTCTCTACTAATAAATTATTCAGCAATAGTAAGTAAGACATTTTGGTGGCATGGCACAACAACAACAAAAAAAAAAAAAATCACTGAGACTATAAAGAAAACAAAATGACATGTTGTGAGCATTCACTGTATAGAAAGCATAAAATCCCCTGGTACTGTTAATGAGCCGCACGCTGACAGATGTTCAGAAGCAAACCCGAAGACAAGATTGAGACAGAAAGGATTAAATAAGCTGTAACGACATTGCAATAAAACAATAATAAAACTATAACACAAAGCTTTTAGATTTGAGTGTCATCAGCTCATGTTTATTCAACATTGAATTGAAAGTTCAGATTTTTTTTTTTTTTTTTTTGCTGAATTGGTTCAAATAATAAAATATGTAAAAAAAAAAAAAAAACCAAAAAAACAGCATAATTAGAATCATATTTGACTTCTGGACACCAGACAGTTGACTCCACTTTATGCATTATGTATGCAGATCCCAGCGGTGCATGACTTTAGTCTGTTCATGTCTCTCATCGTGAGTTGCTGCTGGCTCTGGGTGTCCATTCTGATGCCTGCCGCATTGTGCATTTGGAATGAGTATGCCGCTGCCCACTCTAACACCTGTATGAAATGGTAAAGTACGATAAAAGCTTCTGTTCTTGCTCATGCTGAGTGATATCTATTGATCTGCCCCGATATGGTTTTTAATGGTTGTTGTTTACTGGATTTCCCGCAGGTGGAGTACTCTGAATACACTCTCGGTCAATCTGAGCCCTCTTTCTGATGAGGATGATGATGTGGCTCTTTTGACAGTAGAGACAGAACCAGGTGTGTTTGCTAAAAGTTTCAGGATTTATTTATTTTTTTAAAAATACTAGCAGTATCTATATATCTGAGTATCTATATTAACTGCTAGTGTACAGCATGCATGCCGGTAAAGAGTTAAAAGGTTAAAGCTAAAAAATAATCTGATGAGCTTTAATGTAATCAGTGATATTATTATTATTTCAGGTTGAAGCCCACGTACAGTACATGTCGTAATCCCAGTAAAAATATTCAGTTTAGCTTAATTAATATCTATTGGTGCTGGTGTTTGTTTACATTGGGACAGTAGCGCATTAGTAACTTATTTTGAAATAAATTATTAAATCTGGCACATAACTGTTTAAAATTGTTTTCATTGTTTTGGTGTTTACTCAATATTTTGATTTCACTTCAGGTGCAGGTTAAACTTCAGGGAGAAATCCAAGTATTCATTAAATTCTGTCCATTGGTCTATTTAAGACGCGCCCACAGTTTGGCGCATGAGCAGTACGCATTTCTAATCTGGCACATAACTGCTTATAACTTCACTTCTATTCAACATTTGGATTTCATTTATGGCGAAAGTTTTACTTCAGACAAATAACAAAGTACTGCTAAAGTTTCATTCAATTCTGTCCAGTCAGTATTGCGTGATGATGTGGCTGGACAGACATACAGACATATAGACGGACTGGTTTTGGGTGCCCTAATGCATAAAACAAAGATATCATTGAGAGAGCGAGTTCTGACCAATGTATAGGCAAAACCTTTCTATTATTTATATAGATCATGCATTTTGTGTTATCAGTTAATTAGTGCAAAAATGTACAGTATGGTACACTAGGCTTATGTTACTTTTTGCTTAGGGTTAACATACAGTACAGTATGTACAGTAAGTGTGGAAGCTAGAAAAGTTTTGTTAGTATGAGTGCTGGGTCTGGCTGAATACGCATCTTTTTTCCATTTTTTCCACCTCCATGGCAGACAACACATGCTGATGTCCGTGGTCATGTCAGCCTCATTTCCCTCATCATCATCATCATAGCAGGTCACTCTCCACCCAGCTATGACTGCAGTGATGGGCAGCTTAGTGTTATACATCATTCCTTTCAGCCAACTGACAATGTTCTCTATAAACCAGAGAGAACAATACATGCTGTATATTAACAACGTATTGGATATATAGCCATAGATAGCCAAGGAAGCCAAGAGAGGAGTAAAGTCCTAGTCTGGCACTGATCTAATAAAGATAATAGAGCAAGCCGAAAAAAATGTGTCATAGTGTCCAGGTGATAAATCTAAAGAATGAACAGAACACTAATATGATTAGCTGCCTCAGACAGGAATTTGGTATTCATGCTAGAATATTGTGCATGCTCTAATAAGATCAAGGATTTCCGAGAAATATCAACAAATACAAAGCAATTTCAAAGGATGTAAGCTGAAATAAAATGATAGTCAAGAGATATGAAAACCAATTTTAAAAAAAAGAGATACATATCTACAGTAGGTAGTAGTCACATACAGTATCAAAATACATACTGTAATATGATGTTGTCGTAAATAATGATCAATTTCCTGGGGAGTGAGCCAGGTTGAAAAGAAAGAGGTTAAGCATCTGTCCTCCTACTGTACATTTGTCAAATTTTTATTATTTTTAATATAAAGAGGTTAAAAATTAGGAATAAATTTTTTTTGAAAAACACTATGTAATTTGGTAGTAACAGGGAAAGCTGAAAAAGAATATTTTTCTGACACAAATAATTTTTCTCTTTAAGTATTAACTTAAATATTAATAATTGAACTCATGTCTAACATTTCCACATTTATACAATGTTCAAGAAGAACTGACCTGCTTATCTTCCACAATTCAATATACAGTAATTATGCACTCTGCTATCCCAATAAAACTCAATTTACTGTACATATTAAAATTAAACATGATTTTAAAATAGGTTATCCGAACATAGGCAGATGTTTATTTAAATAGCAGTATGTATGAATATGTATGAATTTTTGTACCCCTGCCATGCATCGTCTGCTGAAACACATCACAGAGAAGACGGTTCACACTGAAGGTAACCTGCTTGTCAATCTGCTCCAGATCTTCACGATTCCGAGACAGATGCTGCTCTGCTGCCTCTCCCAGATGGAGAAGCAGAAGGTAACATCGGGTTGGTCAGCGCCAAGCTCCAGAAGGCACTGCGATCCTGGGTGGCTGAGCCTGCATTGAAGAGACGTAAAACGATTATAGGTGAGAATGAAGTTCCAATAATATAAAATGTATTAAAGCGTTGTTAATTTTCATGTCTGAAGTGGATAAAAGGTGATGAAACATTTAAAGAATCACAATTAAAGATTTGCTTAAATTTGCACAAAACCGTCTGAGCGTTTTGATGAATTTTCTATAACAGCGACTCTGATCATAGTGCATCTGTATTTGACATATTAAGTTATTTAAGAATATGTTTTCTTTGTCAGAAATGGGAGTAGTGGATGCAAATGCAGTTTACTGGATGTTAATTAAAAGAAAAAAGATAAAAAAACAAAACAGGTTTGAACAGTGATTCCCGACTTTCCCAAATAGTAAGCAAGTAAAAGTAGAAGTCCTCCATTTACTTGTGTACCTGAGTAAAGGTACTCACTTTCAAATTTACTAAAGTTTGAAAAGTACATAGCTTTTACCAGCTCATAGTAAAGATCTTTCTCCTTTTCTTCCTCTCTCTCTCTCTCTCTCTCTTTCGTTCTCTTTCTCTCCTTCCCGATTGTGAACAAGTTGTTTTCGCCGCTGTCGGCAACCAGCTCCGCTTCTGATTTCAAACACCTGCTATGTTATTAGGCGTGTCTCTAAGGAAAAACAAGACACGCAGTTACGCATACAGTAATAGGCAGCAGGTGCCGAAATCCCTACTTCAAATATTACACACCACTGGCGCCAAGCAGAAAAAAGGTAAAAAGTATCCTCGGATAAAACTACTGTTCTCAAATAAAGTACAGATTTGAGAAATATGTACCAAAATAGAGTAAAAAAGTAGATGCACTCAGATACAGTACATCAGATCTCTGGAATCGAAAATATTTGGCAGACTCTTACCTGTAAATGGCAAAACATAGGTTTGGTTATAAACACAGAGAATTGGTAGCGTAGTTGTTGGTTCCGCTGATAACTACAACGACACATCTTTTTGTTTATCTTTAAGTTATCAGGGGAAATTGATCGTGTGACCTGGGATTTAAAATCCATCATGGCCATGCCTGTAGGTCATACTGCATTTCTCCTGAGCCTCCCTCTATGGCCATAGACCTTCTCAGGTTCAGTGATGGAACTCCAGAGGGGTCAAGCACATATAGAGCTGGCAACCTGCATCCTTTCCTCTGGTCTATAGCCCTCCCAGTCAATTATGTATTGGAGTTTGCCCTCTTTGTGTCATGAGTTCAGGATAAATTTCATCATATATGCAGGTTGGCTCTTGTGAGTGTGGTGGGGGTTTGCATGGAACCTGACCTGTGAGGTTTGATATGAGAGACGTGAAAGGACGGGGCAGCTATGGCTTGGCAGGTTCAGCTTGTAGGTGACATCATTAATACACTAGAGGATTTTGAAGGGCGGATATACAGTATGGTAACCACATTTCCTGCACCCTGGGTCACATGCATTTTTTATTATTTTTCTTTTTTGTGAAGTTTGCCTGGTTTGTATGCTGCGGTTTTTCCTTGACACTAGTCAGCAAATCTCCTGTTTGCCTTGGCTTCCCAATCCAGGTTTTGACATGCTCTCTTCTCCAGAACCAGCTGAACATGGCTAGTGAGTCTGAAAGGGTGGCATTCCAAGGAAACACTAATGGGTGGACACCAGGGAAAGGGTTTCACTGGGTTCCACAGTAGCAGAGCAAGTTGTCTGCATATTCCACCCAGAAAAACATGACCGTGTGAGATGCGATTTGAAGTCCATTGCAGCCATGCTTCTAAGATGCCCTGCGTTCTGGGATTTTACTATGATAATGGAGGATTTGAAAAAAAAAAACTAAAAACATTTGGTGTACATTAAGAACAAGGGAGATGTGCAGAGCTGTGGCAATTACAGAGGCATAAAGCTAATGAGCCATACAATGAAGCTGTGG
>JAQQZS010000039.1:27151191-27166544 GCA_030068045.1 Platyallabes tihoni
AAGTATGTTAGAGTGGTGCAGGACATGTATGAGAGCGCTAAGACAGTGGTAAGATGTGCTGTAGGTGTGACAGAAGAAAACAAAGAAGATGTAAAGCTTGAAAGCAGCTGCTTGGCCATGGAAACCCCTTCCATGAAAATCTCTACGCACTGATCTTGAGCTAATCTGAAGCAACATCTGAAGTTTGGAGGTCTATAGCTGTTGATTCTGCCAGAAAGAGTTGGTGTCCTCTGTGCACTATGTATCTCGCTCTGTGATTTTACATGGATTAAAGTTGCTGTCGTTCCCAATCACTTCCACTTTATTATACTATCACTAACAGTTGACTATGGAATATATAGTAGTGAGGAAATTTCATGACTGGACATATTATACAGGTGGCATAATATATTTTATATATATATATACTGTATATAAAACCTATCTTATCTTCATATCTTGCTTCTAAACAAGTAGTCTTGAGGAATAGTTCCTCAGGCATTCTATTCTTCCTAGTTCTTCCTATTCCTGTTTCTCCAGCTAGATGATCAGGCCGGTGATTAGTATACTGCTGATGCTGAATGCCGAGTGGTTAGATCAGATGAAAGGACAAATGAGGTTTCTGCTGAGGTGGTTACATAAACAACCAATTTTGAAATTTTATCTTTATGCACTTACTGTGAAGCCTGTCACAATAAAATGATTTCTTTAATTTCTATTTAATATGAAGAAATGCTCAAGACACTATTGTAGCAGAGAAGGTAATAGTGAAGGAAAAGGTAATTAACTTTATCATAAATTAAATAATATGATAAAGTTAAATGTCAATGATATCTCCAAAATCTGTAGACTCAACCCCAAATTTTATGTGAGCATACAGATGAAAGTAAATTTAAAAAAAATATTTTATTATAAAAACAATTAATATTTTTAGACAAAATAGTAACCATTACTGAACTCATAGCATTTAAATACAACATCTTTCTTTGTAAATCAAACAGAAATCTTTGTTTATGTTTGCTTATTGCTCAAGACACCTTGACTTTTTCAGCATCCACAAATTAAAATTTTATAATTCAGGTCTCAAATATTGAAATAATGCATTCAAGGTGCTCTATCCAATCGATCAATTAATCAATCAATCAATCAATCAAAGGTAAGTATCTGGACCTGCAGTTAAACCTGGGATGCTATCAACTGATAACAGCTTATTTTATTCACTTTCTTGAAAGTGAACTTTGCACATAAAAAATGCAAAAAAATCTCACATAAAATTTTTTTTTGATGTAATGTATTTTGTATTTCAGTGCTGTTTTTATTACTAAATTCAATGATTGAATTAATGAGTCCATAAATTTCATTATTAAGAATTTAATTGCTGTTAAAATTTTAATCTTTATGACTCTTTTTTTTGCTTTCATGATCACTCAACTTCATTTTCAGTAAAGCTCTAACTTGACTTTATTTGGACACCCATATCAATTCTGGTAAATAATTAATGCCCCAGCCCAAAGATCAACATTAAAATTTATCATGGAGGTCATGTATAATGGATGCTCCAATGCTACCTCAGTAAAATGATTTTGGTCCAATGTGAAAATTTGTAAGAGGAATTTGCATTCAATTGCTTCAAAGTGCACTGGTAGTTGATATTCCACTCCATTTAAACATTTTTAATATAAAATACCTATAGTTTATTTTAATTTTAGAACGGTGTATATGTAGTTAAACTTAGGGTAACATATTTGTGATACATGGTACCAGAATAAATACATTAAAATGACCAAAAACTTACTTTTGATTTTATCCTTCCTAGTTTTTTATTATTTTTTTTAATCCATGGAAAAATGCTAATAAACTACATGATCTAATTGGAGATTCTTTTTATTTAGTTTAACATCAGCTTAGTCCATCAGTCGGGCCCAGGAGGCTGTGTAAGTTTTTAGAAATCTTCAGAAACATTCAGAAACATCTCATTCCAGAACTTCTGAAAATTCCAAAATGTACTGTATATTTCATTTAGATGCTTTTCATTTACATTCAATCCAAACCATTTAGGAAGTAGATTTTTTAAGAGTGACCAGGGATAGATGATTAACCTCCTGAAATATGATGTACAGCAGGAGTCTTCAATCTTATCCTCAAATGGCGATGTAGTTCGAGTCTTTTATTCCAGCCAAATTGGAGGCACACTTGATAGTTGATTAGAGACCAATATGAACTGATTACACAAGTGGAACCAGGTGCTTGGTCGGAACGAAAACGCGCAGCAAAACTGCAGTTTGAGGATAAATCAAAAAATTCAAATTTAACCTTATCTTTCAGTTCTTGAATCATTAGCGAATAGTATACTTCAGCTGAGAAAGACATTTTGAACATGTTTTGAGCAAGACCTACAGTATTGTTAGACCAGTTAACTAATTCCAAGCCGAAAACATGTAGGTATTTTTTAACATGTATAGACATTATTATAAGAATTAGCCTAATAATAAACTTGAATAAATATATATATTTTTTAATTTTACCAAAGGTTTAGCAGCAAATAATAGATAAATCTCTCTCAATTTTTTTGCAGGTACTTATGATCCACAACTTAAGAAATACTATATTATGAACATTAAGAATAAACTTTTCCTTGTACTGTATGATCTCTTTGCACCATTTTTTAAAATTGTAATCTCTTTGTGATTATGTAGAAGATGGCCAAACCCTTTTGAACAATAAGACATTCATAGCAAATCTATTCATCCAGCAGCTCAGTTTGAAAAAAGAACAAGCTAAAGTGTACATTTGGGTTTCAGTAACCAGCATTGCACTAGTCTGAGTTTATTGGTTCAGTTTTTAGATGATTGCAGGAAAAGTTTGTTGTACACTTCAAACAAAAGAACAAAGTAAAGATAATATTAAGAAAGTAAGAGGCTGTAGCTTTAGTTCAGATGGCCAAGTTTGGTCCAAATACAGCAAATATGCTTTACTTACTGCGTTAAGACGTACGTTTATTTTCTGGGTTTCTTATTACTTTTGGTTATGGAAGCGGTACAGGTAGGTGGAAATCATGGTGGTATAAAAGTAGGAGTTGACATCTGATCATTACGCAGCTAATGTCAGGGTTGGAGCCTGGCGCCATATTGGTAGTCAAAAGTCAAAAGTTTAATTCCATGGTTGCTCCTGATTTTTATTTCTTTCTACGCTGTAAAGCAACACTGAAGGCGTCCAAAATATACAACAATATATAACTTCTTTGAACAGTTGATATTGAGATGCTTTTGCCACTTCTGCTCTGTAAATCCTTCATAACGGCTCTAATCTGAGGTGCTGTTTGTTAATTGGTGATTTCTGAGGCTGGTAACTCTACCTCTAACTCTCTATGAATGAACTTCTCCTTCCAGCTGAAGTTAAGTTTTGGTCTTGCTTTCCTGGGAAGGCCTTCATGAGAGACACCAGTCATGGTGCTTGATGGGTTTTGTAAATGCATTTGACACAATACTGTTCTTTTGTACATACAATTATTCATTATTGAACACCACTTGCACATTACTGGAACTCGACCAGGAGTTTTTACCACATCCATCATACAGTCCTGACCTCGCTCCAAGCCATTTCCACACGTTTGGGCTGTTAAAGGTGTTCCTGGGAGGCCAGCCTGCAGTCCAGTCCGATCATGGCTCTGGCATACTGAAGAAACTTTCTAGATTGAAAGTATCCAAGCACTAGTGAAATGCTGGGATAAGTGCATTAGTGTAGCAGGGGATTATAAAAAGAAATAAGGAGAGTTTTTACTCTCATACAGTAACTGTGTTCTGTTATTTTGCACAAAACATCCTTGTTTGACTTGACCACCCCTCATACTTTACTTTTATTATTATTATTTTGTATTAAATAATTAAACAATTGACAAATATATCATATTTTTTTTTAAACATTAGTCTGAAAATAATTTCAACACTAGGTTAGACTACAAATACTGTATACGTGTGTACATGTATCGGCAAATACACACAAGAAAATCATTCACTTTAACTATTTCCATGAACAAATTAACAACCCAACAAAAGATCATTAATGATATGGTCACTGTACCTTTTGCTGAACATTGCACAAGGTCCACAGCATAGAACTTAATGTTTTGAGATAAAACAATATGGCCGCCTTTAATTAAAACGGCTTTAGCGAAATGGCATCACGGTGGCTCCTGCTATTATACCTTTATGACGGAACCTGACTCCGCCTACATCGATTTTTTTTTCCAGTCTGAAAAATTTGTCAAATACTTACTGTGTGACTTTGCACTGAAAATATGAATAATACCTCCTGTATGTTACTCTGAAGAGAGGAACGTGCAAAAAACTCTATAAATGGTGGAAATATAAAATGTACAGCAGAATCCATTAAGATTTAGACTGTTATTGTTTGAAGTTTATCATCGCTTTACATGCTGTTGAAAGGACTGAGCTGGTGTAAAATTGATTCCTGTAAAATTATGCTCCTGTTACAAGCTGTAATCTCATTATTATTATAATAGCTTACAATAAATCAGAAAACAGTGTAAATATTAATGCAATAAAGGGTGTTGCAATTTGTGGCCTAAGTGACAAGCTGATGTTTTCTTTGAGAGATAGATATATACGGAGAGAGAGAGAGAGAGAGAGAGGCTATTACAGTCCATAAAACATCTGGGACATTTAACTTTACTATGAATGCCGTTATACTGTATAAAAAGATCCAATATTCCAGGATTAATCATGTTCAGGGTGGTTTTCCACATTCCACATTTTCCTATAGTAACTAGCCATTTCAATATATATCACACAATTACTATACACTCATTTCTCATTTCTGATTATATTAGCGTGTAGTTTGTCAGTTACAGGTTCCGACTTCAAGAAAACATATTGAGGCAATAATGAAATGAAAATAACACTTTATGAAATAGATGCACTTGTTAATACTATGTGCAATACATCAGCCATAATCAGCTATACAATATAAATAAATTGCATCATGTGTGTGCAATTCACAAAGCCTTATTTCTCAACAGATTAATTAATTGTGGTTTAGTGTACTCAGAATACAACAATCAAACATATTTACATACATACATATAATGAAAGGCATAAACATATCCCATATTTGATAAGTGATGATCAACCGTACATGTGTTAAAGTAGAGACAGATCAGAGCCACGTAGCTTATTCGTCCACGGTGGATTAATACTCGCTACAACACATCTGTTTGCATCAGATTCTGAATTATCTACAAAATCAATAGACAGTTTAAACAGTTTTTTTTTTTTTGGCAAATTAGAAATCCTACTGAAGCCACAATGTTACAATAGGAATTAGCAGAAGTGTTTCACCACTAAAACCAAAAAACTAACGAGAATAAAACATTTAATACAAATGAGTCATAGTGAAAAGTTCAACAGATTTGGTCAGTCAGTGTGCATCAGACAGTCGGCTTGACGTTCAAGGAACCAACGTCGCACTGGTATAAAAGCAGTAATCAGATCCATCTGTATACAAGGTGAGGGAAGTAGCACTTTTATTACATTTCATATTCGCCATCGCTATTCATAAGACTTTTCTTTTGAAAAGATGTTCACCTCCTCAACCACTGTACCACTTCGCCCAAGGGGTGACTGTCAAGTAAATGGAATCAAGCAGGTCCCAAAGTGAATCAGCGGAAGCATAGAGCCTGAAACGGAGACTCAAAGAGTTCAGATGTGCAAAGACGGAGCGAAAATAAGATCATGAACTGAGATGAAAGTACATTCACCAGGTGCCTTCTAAAGCATTTTTGCAGGAAGGAAGAAAAAGTGGTGTCTGGTAAATAATTCAGAGGGAGGCTCAGTCTCTGACTGGCACGCTCCAGACCAATTAGGCAAGGTCTGTGTACCGTCTCACACACACACACACACACACACACACGCACACAAGTGCGCACACACATATACCTGACAGACCTTGCAATCAGCTTCTGTCCCTGAAAAGGCCTTGGACAAATTACACTGAGATTGGATGACTGGAAAACACAAGATTGGAATGAGTGAGAGCAGGAACGAAACAGTTGGTACACCTGTACCTTCATTGGAGGATGGCAGGCTACATGTTGTAGCAATTGCCTGACATATGAATCAATACTGCAAAGTGGAGAAGCAACGAGGGCCGAGTCTGATAAAGCTTACCACTTGCCCTCAGTAACTCTCACATGCTGTGCTTCTTAGAACCATAGAAATCTGCTGAGCTAGACATGTATTTCAAATATAAATACCTCGATTTGTTTAGTTCTACAGTACCTCATTTGTTGCACAAGGATGTGTGTGTACTGAAAGTAATGCAAAAGTGGGCATAATGAAATGACAGACCATAACTCTTTCTCTATACAAAGGTATTACTCTCCATCACAAGCGATGCATTTGCACCATCATTCCTTTTGTCGCAGCTGACCGTCTCGCCCTTCATTGCGTGTCTTCAATGCTGGCTTCCCCATTTTTTACACTTCTTTATCTGTCGGTACACATCGTTCTAGTAAATGGTCAACATTTTGTAGTACAGCAAGAAGAGACCATCAACTGCAACATGTTTTTTTTTTTTACTGAATTCGAGAGTTGGGTTCGAGTGCTGCAAATACACTACATAAATTGTGATAGAGATTACTACTACTACTACATTGAGCAATTTAACCCGTTCCAGAGGCGAGTGCTTAAGGTGATATTTCATATCATGAAGCGCATTTTCCCACTGGAAATAATGTAAATGCAGATAATCCGTTCCAGCCACCCAAAAATATTACCAATATTATCAATTTCCAATACTATAATCATATTTCTGAATATAAAAACAATGACACCATTTAGAAAAGATATGTAAAATATGAAACAAATAGACATTAAACCTCACTTAACCTTCACTTATGATTCCTCTTGGCACCGGCTGCTTTCAAATTTTTACTGAAGCTGGCTCTGTTTTCTTCCTGCTTCCGTTCTTGCTAACATTCTTGAAACCCATGGTGCTCTGTCTAAAACCTTGAACAACACAAAAATATATGTAAACTCACTTGGCCGGCATTGCTCTTTGTTTGTTCTTATGGCAAAAAAATCCTTAAGGCAAGACGTTCGTATGCTGAAGTACCACTGTACTTTTGTATAGAGAAATCTGAATCATTTAAATCAGTTAATGAAAAAGTAGCCACTTTTGCATTACTCTCAGTACAGGCCTAGTGAATATGTGTGTATCTGGAAATAACACACATGGTCCATAAAACGGATAGATTAGGCTCATTTTTACAGAAGCACCACTCAGCTTTGCTCTTCTTCACTGAGGTACGACGTAGTCCAAACTGATACATGTTGGACAAAGCTGGGCCTAGACCAGTTTAAAAACAACAACAAAAAATATCATCTGAGGTATTGTAGGAAAAAAAAAAAACTGAGGAATTGTAGGACACATCTATATAGCCACACCTTTCAAATCAGTTCACATCGGTGGAGCTCTTTCACAATTTGTATGCTTTAACAGTCTACTTGAATTCAGCTGAGCTTCACCACATACATGTAAAGTACCCTCAAACACACATGTAGAATAATACACTGATTCGTGTGTTTTGAATCCCCAGGAAACAGTTAAAGATGGCGTAGAACATCTCTAAACCTCTAAGCTTTCATGTCTTCCTGCTAGCAGGCTAATTAACGCTTATAAAATTAGCTCACCCTTGTCTCAGGAAGCCACACAAAGTGAAATCAAGTTTCAGTCTCTCAGTTATTATTTCCATTATCTTACTCAGAAAAAGATTAACTTCACAGGAACCAGCCCTACCAAAATACATGAGTAACATTAGCTGAGTTAGCTAAGTAGCTAGTCAACACTAGAAAACTAGCTCATATTTGTCTAAGGTAGATGCAGCACTGAGATAAAGTTGCAGTCTTGATGTACTCAAATGTTTTTAACAGCAACCTGCTACTTTTTAGCAACACTTGCCAAGACAGTTAGCTGGCTAGTTGCCTACTAGAAAACTAGCTTAAATTTGTCTTAAGTAGACACAGGATTAAGATCAAATGGTTAAATCTTTGCTTTTGATTTAGTCATACTCTCACAGATAGAACTATAGGCTAGACCCAAATACATAGGTCAGGAAGATTGGCTAATGTAGCTAGCCAGCTAACTAGCTAGATAATTGCTAGAAAATTAGCAAAACTTTGCCTGAATTAGATAGAAATGATGACAAGTTTCAGTATCTTGGTTTACATTCTTAATGTAATTAGGTGCTGATTTAATCTGTATTGCAATTCTACAATTACCATGATTTTATAATTGTCCAGATTCAAGATTTTTTTTTTTTTGTTACAATTTAAAACAAACTTGCTGCTTGTCAATGTGTAAATAGTTTACAGCACGCCACCTGAAGTATTATACAAGAATGACAAAATTGTACCACCTCAAATGCAAACATATATAAATGTAAAAAATCTTTTTTTAAAATTTTTTTTATTGATTTTGGAATCAATGTGCCGATACACAAATTGTCATTCAAAAGAATCACTCGATTCGGATAGATTTTTTTTCCTCCCATTTGTAATTCTCATATCATGGAGTTAACTGGTTAATTGCAAGGAAGCCTTAGGTAGAGATAAGTCAGATCAAGTTTCACTATCTAGTCTTGATTTACCTGGTCACACGAATATAACATGCGTTCAAAAAGTCCCTCTGCGATGGCTGTGTAGAGCAGGTTATGGGAAAATATTTGTTTAATCAAATTCATTATTATTCTCAGTCATGTTTTTATTTATTAAATCTCGCACTGTATTGTGATTTGTTAATCTTGTCTCCGGAAAAATTTCCCACAGACTAAATCCGTGTATTTATCACCAGCTTTCACATAAAAAATACACCGCCGACGTTAAGCAACTCCTTGGACTTTGGTGGCGCCAAACAAGAGCACGTCAATTAACTATCACTACTCTGTGTGGCCACGGCGGAGATAATTACTGAACGCACTGTGTATATGTATAATTCTATATAGTTATAGTTTTTTATATTTAAAAAGAAAGTGCTGAAAAGTACAGAAAAGGCTCATTGAGAAAACTAAAGGATTATGTTTAAGAGAGAGTACTGTGTATTTCCTAGGGGGAAAAAAAAGAGAACCATGTAATGTTGAAGGATAATGAAGCAGAGAAACATGAAAACCATGTAATTTCAACAGCTGAAATAAATTATTTGCACTGAATCTCATTTGAGAAATATAATTTGCTCTTGATTTAAAAGCACCCACAGCATATTGAATTACTAACATGATTTGGGGACAAAGACACATTAACAGAAGCCTAAAAGATTATGTATTTCAGGTCAAAATAATCACATTTTTGCACGTTTTAATGTAAAAGCAATTAACAGCCAACAGACATGGGCCACATTTTATTTATTAATATTTTAATATGATAACTGTGTCTTTTTTTTTTTTTTTTTTACTTTCCTCGATAACGCTAATATGGAAGTAAGCTTCCTGGATGACTAGCCAGGAAAAAAAATATTACAAAGGCTTGTGCAGTCACATAAAACGGCCCATTTGCTGTTTTTTTCCTGCTGTTACATGCACCTGTCTGACAAACAGTGTCAGTAACTCAAGTAGTGGATTTGGAACCAGCTGTGTACAACTGTGTGTGTGTGTGTGTGTGTGTGTGTGTATGTGTATGTGTGTGTGTTTGAAAAAGATTGAGGTTTCCCATAATGCCCTGGGAAAAAAGAAAAAAAAAAAGTTAGATCCACCCTTTAATTCTTCCATCCATCAATCCTTTTTCCCTCCATTTGTGGTGTTGCTGTCTGGCTCGTTGAGAGCTGAATGCTTCATCATGTGTGTGTTTGTTGCAATTGCATTTCGGCTCATTTAAAAAAAAAAAAAAAAAAAAAAGAAAAGACAAAATCCAACGGTGATCATATACTGATCATCTACACTTCTCTATTCATGTCCCCCAGTCATGACAGCACCCTTGTACCCCAAATAGTCCTCTAATCCAAATATAGTCCCCTCTTCCTACCTGATACTCCGCCCCCTAATCATTAATCATAATCATAAAAAAGGTAAAAACAAGGTCTACTGCGGAATGGCTTTACTCCTCACAGTCAGTAGGGGGCGCCAGAGCCCCTGCGAGCTACTGAGGTGTGGTTGGCATCGTTCTTGCGGCTGGCATTGGCGGCCGGGGGGCTCCGAGCGACGGGCTGCGCCCTCCACCTGGCGCCTCGACTCCTCCCCCTGGGCCCTGTGCGGCCCCTCCCGGCCACTAGGGGTCACTTCTTCCGCGAATGCAGCGTGTCCTGGAACTTGGTGCTGGTGTAGCGCACGTGGAAGCCCTTCTTGTTGATGGTGTCATCTGAGCGGAACTTGATGACGATGGAGTCGCCGGCTGAGTAAATCTCCTCGGGAGGCTGAGAGAATACACACACACACACAGACACACAGAAGGAAATACACAGAGGAGTTAGAATTACACTGCTCGTTTCTGGTAAAAGGTAAATAATTTTACAATAGGATTAAAGCAGAACATAATTTTTCCTTTCATGTTATTAAATTGTTGCTTTAAATACATCATTAAAAAAAACTAGATGTACAGTATGATGTACGTTGCTACGGCCAAAACACAGTTGTTGCCAGTTTTATTTTTTTTATGCTATACATATAATTCATTGGATTGATACTAAAATTGGTGTAAGCTTCTAGAAGCATATGACCTGTAAAAACTGTTGCTTAAATTAAAGCACTTAAGTTTTTGGTAAAAGCTTAAAATGCAAAAAATCTGTAGTGTCCGTAACCATGTCAAAATTCATGTTAAAATATCTTAGTTAGCATTTTAAAATAATAAACATTTTCAGGTTTATGTATTCTCATTGCGAAATCTAAATTGTTCATCTGAAATTGTTCATCTGTTTCATCTGAATGACAATTAAGATCACCGAAAGATTTAAATAAAAAAAAGTTACCAACACTACGGACATAAAAGGGCATGAAATTGTATTTATCAAATTATTTTTTCTTAAATGTGCATATTTACAAAAAATTTAAGATGGATCGGGAGATAAGAACCATTACGTATTATGAGAAATGGTGCTATATGATCCTATGTGAAAATTCACTGTTTGACCTACTGTAGGCAAGACACTTTTTAGCACCAGTACCATGTTTTCTTCATTCATCTTATTATTTCTGCCAGTTCCAGTACTTGCGAACTGAAAATTAATAGTACAATATTTGTAAAATTTAATTTGTTAAAAGCTAGAATTTCTGGCTAGAATCCATTTTTTGCATCATTATTAGTCCTAAAAGTGACATGTAAAGTAAAAGTACTAAAGCAAATAAGTTGTTTTTTTATTTTGAAACATAATCCATACATGTTACAACTATGTATGTATGGGTGCATTGATATAATGCTTACAAACAGAACTACTGTCCGAGCTGCTGTTATAGAAAATCACTTACCAACTACTGAGTTAATTCAGTTAATTGAATTTAATTAACAGTATTCTTTTTAGTGCAAACAACATTATTCACTTTCTTTTAAAAGTCTGACGCGAGTTCATACCCCTGATCGACCCCAAATATCAAATTTGGATTACAGCACGCAATGTGGTGGTCAGTTCATGTTTAAAAATTATTCCTTATGCTTATAAGTAGAATATGGCTATGCCATTCAGAAACATAAAAAACTTAATGTAATAACCTGGTCATTCAGTACATTCAGGTCGTCAGCTGACTTCATTTTATTGCCACATAACTTTGCTGAGTCTAGACCTGAGCAACTGAAGCAACCCCAGATACAACCCCATAACATGATGGGTGCATCACTTCATGCAACCCCCTCAACCTCACCCCCACCCTCCATTGGCCTCATCTACAAGTGGTTTACTTATGACCACACAGCGGTTTAATCCTAATTCTGAAAGTTCTCATCACACCATGTGTATGGAAATGCTCTTACGGGTTTGAATAATTTACTGTATATTTCTTAACGCAATTAAATCTCCATAGTTGTTTCCTTTGCTTGATGCATGCTCTTCTTAAACCATTTAAACCAGTGTACTGTATTGGTTTTTTTTGTTTGCTTTTTTTTTTTTACAATATACAACTACACCAGTATTCTTTCAGCTCTAATGCATACTGAGATCAAACATCATTTATATTCATTACATTTTATCACTGAGCTGATAGTAGCAGCATGAATTGCGATTGCTTATTATGTATTTAATGAATCTGTGCTCTTCCTATCGCACCTTTCCACACCTCATTAGCCAAACGACTCTTAAGTTGAGAAGCATATTTTTCTAATAGCTTCAGGACTCAGAGTGCAGCACACACTGCCGTCACCCTTCATCCTCTGACAATCCCAATCGAGCAAACCCAGACATCGCCTGGACAAGCAGCCCTTATTATTAAGGCCAACCTAATGTCATCAGGCTGCTGGGTGACCTATTGAGTTCAGGCTCTCATTTCCCCTTCCCTCTCGCTGCTGAAGCCTTGCCGTAAAGCCACCCTAACGCTTATTAGCTCTACCAAATCGCTTCGGAGAAAAGAAGCGAAAAGTCCTGCTTTTCTTTATTCAGCTCTAAAGGCTGAAGGACAATGCACGATAAATCCATCGGAACTAGACCATCTCAAGTAGTGCTTGTGGAGAGAGGATAATTAAAAGGCTCTGGGTTTACTGCTGTGCTTCCCATGTTAACTCACTATTAATGTGGTGTTTAGTGTAAAAGAATACACATCAAGTAAGTAATTGTTTGGCTCAAATTTCAAGCACAGTGTACATGAAAATGGTAAATCAGAGAGGAAATGTTGAATGTTTTCAATTCCATAAACCTGGAATTTTGCATAAATCACTCGATATTGAATATAAAGGTGTTATTGTTTGTTTTTTGATTATGCATTTTATCCGACTGGTTCATATAATGCACAGTTGTTGCTTGGAGACATCCGTACACTAGGTGGCGCTTTACGCCTTAAACGTGAGCCACTGATAGGAACTCGGAGAAGATGAGTACTTTCGCGAGCACTTTCGCTACGATATTTTCCTAGCTCGTTAACTACAGATTGGCTGGTAGTACCTAATCAACCTGTTGATTGGACTATTTTTGCGATCGTCCAGTCAACAGGGCAATTAGGTGCAAATCAAAATGCATTGTGGAAAATGAGGGAAAAATGGGAACGAATTTACTCTGTGATGCTTCTCAAAGTCAACTACTTTGCGCTTACCCCAGATCCGCAGTACCGGCCGAGCCTTGGGGCCTTGGTGTCGGCGCCGTCGTACAACTCCATATAGTCGTAGCCGCAGTCGGCCTCCTCTTCAATCTCGAACGTCTGAAAGATGAGCTCAACACCGTAGCCCTTCTCAGCCGAGATCACCCATTGGCAGTCCGACGCACCGGGGTAGTTGTTGTCCCCAAACTGGGCATGTGAGTAGAGGTCTTTTGTTTTCACCTCGGCTTTTAATTGACCTCCGCACTCTGGAATCAAAATCAACAGTTAAATACTGCAGCTTTTAGAACATTAATTATTAATAGGTCATCAGTATATTGCCTTTTCATAAGTGGATCTCAACCAAGAGCTATCTCATGAGCAACATTGAAAACACTGGCAAGTGATGTGAATAACATTGTTTATCTCATTTCGGTGGCACCTAGTATGGGGTAAGAAATATTAGGCATCAAGTGAAAAGTACATTTGATAGAAGAAATTGACAAACAAGGGCCTGAGTGAGTTTGACAAAGGCCAGATTGTTAGGTTCTCCCGACATGCAGTGGTTCATACCAACGTGGTTTTTTTCACTTTTTTTCATACCAAAAGTGGTCCAAGCTAGAAAACCCATTGAATAGTCTACTGGTACATGGGTGGCCAAAGGGGGCAAAGAGGGCAGCAATGGAAGAAGGTTGCTGGGTCTGATGAATCATATTTTTTTTTCATCATATGGATAGCAGTGTGCAGGTTTTTCACATGCCAAGGGCAACGATGGCACTGGGATGCACTATGGGCAATGTTCAGCTGGGAAACCTTGTGTCCTTAAGTTCATGGGAACTGTACAAATGCAGACTGAACCCTTTTCAATAATGGTTTGAGAAAAATGACAAGGAGTTCATGGTGTTGTCATTGACCTGATGCCAAGACTTGGTGCCTCAATGAGATGGAGTTGGTTTGGCAGTACAAAGGGGATCTATAAAATGTGAGGCAGGTGTTTTAATGTCTATAGGCCTTTATATATTTAGCTCCAGGCTTCTCTTAATTGCTGCTCTTTAATTCTGACATCCAGAGTTCACAAAGGTGTCAAGGTTACATTTTGTTCAAATTGCAAGGGCGTGCCAGAAGAACTCTACCTTCTGCCCAATCAAAAATAAAAAAGGAGAATTCAGGTTCAAAAGGGGTTCAAGAGCTAAAAACTGCATCAATAGAGCCCTTATACAAACTTACTTAGCTTTGTTATACTTAAGAAAAGCTGTGTGGAACCCTTAAAGCAAAACTGCAATTTAAGGAAGTTTTTCGCTTCTTGGACTTCAATTACACGTTTAATTAATGGCAACTCAAGCAGCCTAAAAAAAAAGGAACTAATTCCCCAAACACCCTAATTTGCACTTTAATACAATTCCTTTCTTCTTAACAGAGCTTTTTTTTTTCATTTCTAAGTGGTTGTGAATGCTGTGACTAGAACTTCACACACCTGCAGTATGCGAGGCCTCAAATCCTTTCTTCTGCACCGAGTTGTCGGAGAAGAAGCGAATGAACATCTTGTTTCCGGACGATGTGACTGGAGGAGGTTTCTTGGAGCCGCAGTAGCGACCGAGGCTGGGCGCCTTTCCATCGCGGCCATCGTAGATCTCAATGTGGTCGTATGCGCACTCTAAATGAGGCTCCATGTCAAGTTCATTGAATGCCTACACACAGTTTATAGTTTAGACATCATTTAATGGCGGCGCACAATAAATCTACAATACTGATCAGTTCCACGAAATATTAGAGTTCTGTGACTGTTGATACTAAAGACATAAAGGAGAAGGAATGTATGCAGTGCTGAGTTCTTTAAAGATGGTTTGGGAAACAGGTAATCTGAACGAAGGTTAAGGAAGCTTGCCAGGTTCTAATTGTTAATTATTGTGGTAATTGTATACAATCAAGCTTAATTAATTAACTGAGCAAAATGAATACAACTTTAAATTAAGTGAAGTTTAGCTAATTGGGAATAATTTCGATAACTCTTCTGTAACAGTTCAGACAAAGCTCTTGGCTGCCCTCTCTGGTAGACAAATGTTACTGCAAGCTACTTGTATCATTTTATAACACTTTGTGGATTGATTTCACCGTAAAGGGCACCAAATAATTACACATTCATAAAGAATTCAAGGCT
>JAQQZS010000039.1:27176570-27192652 GCA_030068045.1 Platyallabes tihoni
TTTTTTATTATTTATTTAAATTTTATAAATTAATATTTTCTTTTATATTTATATATACAGTATATATTTTTATTTATTTAATTACATTTAATTTATTTTAAATGAATGTTATTTATTTATTTCTTTGTTTTTTGTTTTTTTTTTTGTTACAAATGTTAAAAGTTGAACAATGTATGAAAATGTTGGGTCACACCGACAAAACTTTATACTCATGTCATGGCTGAAACCCTAAAACCCAAGGCTCCTACATAACTGAAATTAATTAAACTGTCGAAGAGCAGCTTGTATCTCTGGAGTGTCATCTGCCATAATTGTTATTCCTAAATAAGCTTAGCGAATAATTCCTTCTATGCTGTGCTGCCTGCCAAGGTGTGAATACTTTTGAGCATGCTCACTGCAGGATCACAGAGGAAATAAATGCATAAAAGCATATATAAATCAAATAATTATAAACCTGTAGGATTATAGAGAAATGGCAGCATTTCATAATTTAAAATGCAAACAAATAGAAATTTTTAAAAAAAGAATTTTTTTTTTAGTCGATACATGAATTACTGCACAGCAGAATCGCTGCATGGATTCAGATTTACCTTCATACACGGCTGAGAAGCCTTTGCCCACCCAGTTGCTGCTGCTCCTGAACTCGATCCACAAACGGCTGTCTGTCGAAACGATCGGCTCAGGAAGCTTGTCTCCGCAGAATCGACCTGAACACGCAGACGAATTTATTACACCAAATTACCCTGCTTTCGAAACCATGCGGAATTGTCTAAGCGTTCACGTTATACAATACGGACCTTTGAGTGGGGCTTTCCTCCAGTATCCATCTCTGATCTCCACGTGATCGTACCAGCACAGATGACTCCGATATAGATCCATGGAAGTGAAATTGAGAATGATCTGCAGGGAAAGAGAATGTCAGTTCAGTATAAATTACACTCATAACCTGATAGGAGGATTCCCTAAATAACAGCTTGTCATTTTTAGTAGCGATTCCTTTCGATACAACTGGAACATTCAGCATAACGGACTGTTTAATGAACTCTCTTCCTGAGCCGCGCCAAGGGAAAACAATAGACAGTAGTGTTAAGCGGAACGTTGGGAAGTGTGCTGCGGTGTATCTCCATTAACAATCGTCAGGTTTTAGACATTTTTAGCCCGAACTTATTTTTTTTTCTGTTGCACTTAAGTTAAATGAAGCATAATAAAAATATAATTAAGCGATATCAAATGATAATATTTGAATATTTTGACATTTTTTCCAATTTTCCAGAATTCAGGCACAGCAACATCCACACAGCAAATTTCCATGTATTATGTGCAATCATCATGTTCATATTGCAAAATGAAATTATGATGAATGACTGTGAACTAAGATCAAAGAATGTGGAAAATATTTTGACTTTTGATTTTGACTTTTGATATTTTGATTTAATTTTTGAAGGAAAAAAAAAAACAATTTCAAAAGGTACTGTAGAACAAAACCAGCTTAAATTATTGGTTTGTTTAAGTTTTGTGGTATTTATAAGAGTGGAGTAGAAAGCTCTATAATTTTTCTCTTTGAATATAATAATAAAAAAGAAAGAAAAGGATAGAAGTTCTGAAATCAGATTATAACCGAAAAGGTGCTCATTGAGCTGTTTTATGAATAACCTAGTAGTAAATAACATTCTCATTTATCAATATTTTATAGTTAAAGTATATTTAATGTCCTGTCAGATTTTCAGTCAAATTTTTTTTTTTAACTTGTACATTTGTGATAAATGCGACTCACTTGAAAATTACAAAACGCCAAAACAGGCGAAGCTCACGGAGTTGATGAACACTACATGACGATTAAACTGAGAAAGATCAGACACACACACAAACTCTTACGTCCTTTAGAGGGTGCCATTTCTTTTGTCCAACTCAAATATCCAAACTTGTGCATTTGTCTTGGATTGATTTCTTTCAAGTCATTATAAAGAAATCACCACGCGAGTTGAACTTGACAGTTGTATATAAAATCGCAGTAGTTAATCATTAATTATGGGACTTGAAAACGATCAATCGGGGGTTTGTGTTAATGCGTCTCCTTACGTATAAATTTACACAAATTCAGGTCATTTTGCAGGAATGTTTTTTTCCAGCTAACAGGATTTCCATGAATGCCACCTTTCTTGTGTAAATTCTCCAGCTAATGATCTACAAATAAATTTCTTCCTATCCAGTGGGATAACACACTGAACCCTAGTGTGTAGTCCGTGTCCTTAAATTGTTTATTTATAAAAATGAACCCATCAGCAGCTCCAAGACCTCGGAGAACCTTCTGACAGGATGACTGATTTTCTACACGCGCTAATTACTTACAAGAATGCTGCATCTGTGTTGTTAAATATATATATGTGACTTCATTCACATGGAATTCAATTGCACACTCATAATCGCATATTAAAAAATCTGCAGCGCCATCTGTTGAATTTTTAAATGAACTAATGATTTTTTCAAAGTTGATTTTTTATGATATCGGCAACCTCTCCATTTAAATTTCAAAGTAGCATATCTTCTCTTCCCGTGGGTCGATTGCGACGAAACAAAACCTATATGTTACCTCACGCTCGGCCAAATACAGCTGTGAAGACGCTATTTAAATTTGTTAAGGAGTTTTTATGTGATGCGTGCACAAACAGACAGACAGACAGACAAAAATTACAAAAACCATCTTGATGTGTTCCATAATCTTACGTCTTTCACAAAAAAAATTTCCACAAATATCTTCAATGTACAAACACACTGACTTTATACTTTTAATATATGTATATATATATATATATAATTTAAACTCTGCAGCGGCTCATTACATTTACATTTTTGGCAGACGGCCTTAACCAGATTGGTTTTTTTTTAATCTGAGCAGTTGAGGGTTAAGAGCCTTGCTCAAGGGCCCAACAGGGGCAACTTGGTGGTTTTGGGGTTTGAACCTGCAACCTTCCGAACCATAGTCCAATGCGTTAACCACTGAGCTACCCCGACCTCAAATTTTTATGGCATTTGAACAACTTGTTTATCTCATTATACATCTGATCAGTTGAGGGTTAAGGGTCTTTGGGGTTGAACCTAGGACCTTCCGATCAGAAGTCAAACACCTTAACCACTGAGCCACCCCAGTTCTAAAACTATAGACTACAACAAACCCATAACTAAGCAGATAGTCCCACAGTCTGTCTGGTATTTTCACCTTTTCGCCCGGCGTGACTGAGATTCTCCAGATACAGTGCATATACGCCGAGTATCCGTTGGGAAACCCCGGAGAGGAGAAGTTCCCGCTGCTGTCCTGAAGACTGTCTCCACATCCTTAAAGAAAAGCACAGAGGGTCAAAGGTGATTTATAGTACACGTTTGAGAAGGCAGGTATTTATACACTGCGATGTAGCCAGATGTCATGCAAAAAGATGAAAGGAGACTAAACATGTTATCTTGATGCCTAAATGCAGGCCAGCACTCAGCTCTGCATTTTATGAAACACATGTGCTTTTAATAATAAAAGATACACTACAAATCACATTCAGTGTCTGCTGTATTCAAATCGTGCTTACTTACTGTATCTTACCATCTCACCCAGCAGCAGCGGAATATTTGCTTTATACCGCAGCAGCTCTAAACTGCAGCTTAGACTGTAGTTCTGGTCAGAATTTAAATGATTTATTTAAAGTCCTTTCTAAAGCTTTAATGACATCTAATTAAGCTGGAACTTCCATAGTTCCATGATGCAGCACATAATCTAAAACTAATAATGAACAGATTTACCAAATGTACTGTAATACAAGAAGCGTTCAAGTCAAACCGGGACTTGTGATGAAATTTCTGCAGAACGAAGGCAGAAAACCGAATTCACCAGCACCACTTGCACGGTACAGGAAGTCAGCTGGGAGTTATTGCCACGTCCCTGTACAGTCACGATCTCGCTCTACATATTTGGGCCATTAAAGGAGTTCCTAGGAGGCCAGCGTTTCATCATCCTGGCATACTGAGAAAACTTTCTACCTTGACGGTATCCAAGCACTAGTGAAACACTGGGATAAGTGCATTAGTTTTTACTCTCATAGCTGTGTTCTATTATTCTGCACAATCAAAAGTCTGGCTTTGACTTTGACAGGTTTTTCTGTAATCACTGTATTTTTCTTTTTCTGTATTTTATGCTATGACATAAATTATAATAGAAATTACTTTTGCAGATTCAGTGTTGCTATAAATAGCATTCCTTAATAATTAGATATTATAATAATATAATTATATATTTTATGGTGGTAATAGTAAATCGCACTCAGTTGCATCACACCACACTGTTGTTGATTATTTTCCTAGAACAGCACATCACCAAATGTTTTATTCCTTATTTAATCTGTAGCATTTTTTCCCCTCAACCCTTGTCCTGGCCTACCACTATGATGCATATTTTGGCATTTTCCCTAATCCCAAGTCATCTTATTTAACTCGTCAGCTAATAAATGAAACTTGAATTACAGTACGTATGAACTGGCTGAGATAAGAGGACGCAGGATGGACAGAGGTCCTGCAGAGACATGACCGAGAAACACCAAAAGGAGAAATGAAAGAAGAACTCGAAGCACGGCGCATCCTCTTTAAATATAGGAGCAAGAGAGCTATAAATAAACCCCCCTCTAAGGAAAAGCACTGAACTGTACACGATGTGTTGGAGAATGAGAAACTCGGCTGGTCATCCAGACAAAATAGAAACTCTGCAAATCCTGTTCATGTGCAAAGGAGATAAATTTATCTAGCTAATGTATGGAACAAAACGTACAGAGAAATGAGAAAATCTGATTCATTCTTTTTTTTAATATAAAAAAAACAAGCACAAACTCATTAAAAAAAATACCTTGATGAAAATGCATCATCTCATGACTGGAGCTTTAGACTTGCCTCTGAGTACTCCACCCACCGTCTATTAAACCCACTAGGCAGCTCATAAATACACCTTGTTACTCAGTTTTCACTCATTACTTTCCTGCAAACGCGTCTCTGCGGTTATATAAAGGAAAAGCTGCTGAGAGCAACATGCCTTTAAGGCGTATCACTGAGTCCCATGATGTTTAAAACTATTAACAAGCGGCCTGGCAAGCCACGGGGGAGGGGGGGCAGTTTTGGGGGGGCGGGTGACTGCGACGGCAAGGAATGCTGTGCCGCTCCGCCACATCATCTGCACTTATCATGGCCACAGAGGCAAAGTCATGTGACGGGGTCACCGCGTTTAAATATGATGACCATTTTGGCACAAG
This sequence comes from Platyallabes tihoni, assembly GCA_030068045.1. NCBI lineage: Eukaryota > Metazoa > Chordata > Actinopteri > Siluriformes > Clariidae > Platyallabes > Platyallabes tihoni. The sequence goes on from JAQQZS010000039.1 coordinate 27,181,850, forward strand.
TCACAGCGAACGGGTTAGAAAATAAGGCAATACAGGAAATCTTTAGGTTTTTCCCCCCCTTCATTACATCACAAGACAAATCACGAGAAAATAACCTAGTGTGGCTAAGAACTGGATTTGGTTTAGGTTCTAACAACATTAAATTTGAAAGCGTTATGGCTTGTTTTTTTTATCCATTTCCTACATGCATACCTTAAATAATGGATAAACCATAGTTTATCTTAAACCATAGTTTCCAGCTTGCCACCAAATTAGCAGATCATCATTCATCACCAAAACAGATTACATTTTTGTACAAATATGTACTGAATTCAGCCACAACAGACTGTATGATCGACGGCCTTCACCACTATAAGGTCACATGACTGGCACAAATTTTTTTTCCCGAAGTTCCATGTCAAATTTAGAATCAGTGTTTCCAACATGAAACAACAGGATGGTGTAATGAACTCATCGCAACATCTTTCCAAAAACAGTGAGCCCCAAAGAAGATTATTTTTATTAATTTTTTTAAAAATGACACATCCTACTCTTTATCCATCCACAAAACCAAAACAAAAAAAAATTGTTAATTCCTGTTATCAGTTAAAACAGCTATAAAAGTTCTCTCACCGGCTCTTTAGTCTTTTTTTTTTCCTCTCTCTTTTGAAAATCTCCTAAAAACTGTCCTATGGCAAAAAACTTCACTGTTACAAAACTCTGACACTGGAGACTCCTTCCATGAGCGTTTAATTAACATCCAATTAAAACAAAAGTTTAATTCTTCATCATGAAATAAATATTATGGGTCAGCATTTCACGTGACGCATCTATCATACAAGTCCATTGTTACTATAGAAACAACTATATATCAAAGCTCTGATGTGTCACCTGCTTGTCCGCAAAAAATACAATCAGAAATTGTAGACTTGAGTAGTTAAGGGTCTCAGCCAGGACATTCCCCGCCCTAAACCATTTTATAATACGAAAATTTAGGGTAAATTTATATCATCAGTGATACCCTGTTTATCTCCTTTTCTAATTAACAATCTACACTGAACACACGGTTGTTATTTTCCCATAAGGTTCATTATGTAAAAGTATCTACCTTTTTGTACTCCTTTATCCTAAAGAGCAGCTGCACTCTATTTCCTCCCTCTTTATCTGTAAAAAGGAGGAACTCCTAAACTTCCTGTGCTTGGCCAGTGTTTACTTGTCTTGCCCCAAGCATGGGAGCCAAGGCGACCGTTGCCAAGATGCCCCACCACATCAATCGCAGACTCTCGACTATTTCCAGCTTGGGCAAACTGCATCTGGGAAATCTGGTCATGGGACTTCTTTAAAAAGCTGAAGCTTGTGCCTGTTGCATTGTCCTGTACGTAAACAGTTCAGGGAAGATCAGACACCAACATGGATGGGGAAGTGCCTCCTTCTTGGTAGTGCACCATATGGTGTAAAGCATGACAGCATGGAAGTGATATGATGTTAGAATGTAACAGAACTACCGTTCTCTTACTTGGACACTTGTACAGTTTGCGTGCCTGCGCGATGTCTCCTTTGCTCAGCCTGGTTCGCTGGCCGATGGGAGGACGGACGCCGTTTATGTCATATCGTGGTAAAATGGTATCCAGGAAAATCCCTCTGTGGAAAAACAAAAGAAAGGGGAAAATGGAAAATTCAGCTAAATAAGAGCATGAGTCAGACAGCACGCAGATATAGCCCTTACACTGTAACAAGATGTTCTCTCTCTTTGTTATACTCCTACATCCTCCCATCTTTCTCCCACGTTCATTCTATGTGCTCTGGTTTTTCTCTTCTCTGATTTCAACAATTGTTTAGCTAAATGACATAAAAACAAATTAGAACAGAAATAAGTAAAAGATCCAAGCCAAAAAAATCCCAAACAAATAATAACATATCCATCCCTTCGCTTTAGGATTGTAATTAAAATAGTGATTCGTGTAGTGTGTGGAACCGTAGTTTAACACTGTAACGCGGATGCACCATACTGTGATTAAATATTGCATCGGGCTGCGCGTTCACTTCTTGAGAAGCTCATGCGTAGCCGACTGGGACTGAAGCCAAGTCCTGCTATCTGCAGACACAGCCACGAAAGTTCACACGCTGAAAAGTTCCTGTTTCAGTGGCGTTCAAGACTGTTGATTGTGCAGAATAACAGAATACAGTTACGAGAGTCCCTTTATTACTCTATATGATCTCCTTCTACACTAATGCACGTATCCCAGTGTTTCACTAGCGCTTGGGTACCATCAAAGTAGAAAGTTCTTTCAGAATGCCTACTTCACGCTTGAAACGCCGGCCTCCCAGGAACTCCTTTAACAGCCCAAACACGTGGAAATGGCTTGGAGCGAGGTCGGGACTGTACAGGGGGTGTGGCGATAACTCCCAGATGAGTTCCTGTAATGTGCAAGTGGTGTTTAAGGATGATTGTGTGTACAGTTCTCACAGACCGATGCATCTCTTCTACAAGTTGGTGACAAGTTATCTGTCCATCTTCAAGGATCAGGTGCTGAATGTTCAAAGGAGCCACCTCGTCCGAGACAGTCATTCACAGATGTACAGTCCTCTTTAAAATGTTTGCACCATTCAATGTTTTGCTGCGGCTAAGAGACTCATCACCGTACTGTGCTTAAATGTCAATCCGTCCCACCAGAAATTACATCACAAGTCCGAGTTTGATTTGAACGCCCCTCATAATAAAGCATAAAATGAATGCAATGACTTCACAGCCTCCCAAAATCCACGTAAACCCCGACCAGACATTCAAAATGACCTGTGCGACTAAAAACATTCACAGGAACATTAGCAGAACCTTACGTCAAAATCTGTTAAACCTTCCTATGGGAAGCAATGTCTGGGAAAAGTTCAATATGAGGCACAGTTCCTGTTTTCCACCACAATCCATTTCATCCTCTTGGGCTGTGACTAACTCCACTCCCTGAAAGGTCATCCGTGACATCGTGAGAATAGATCTTCGAGATACCAGAGACAAGAATTCCCAATGATTAACTAATACCGAAACTATGTTTTTTTTTTCTTTGTCATATATCAGGGTCAGAAAAGCATACTAAAAAAAAAAAAAAAAAAAAAACATTGGCTTAAGGCCTGCGGACAGGATGATTCTGTGTCAAAATAAAAATAAATAACTGTCCCTTTTCTCACCCACTGATTCTCACTTTGACACCTTCGGCTAATTTATCGTCCTGCTTTTCTCTCCATCCTCGCCGGTGAAGGCTGCCTCATTTGTTCGTTCCCATGGGAACCGTCCTATCAACAGCAGGCATGCTCAAACAAGCAGGCTGAGCTAACCGTTAGCGCTTGAGGAAAAAAAAACATCTAAGTTTAAGCTGGACAAACATTTTCGAGGTAACATTTTCGAAAGTGTATTCCATATAAATCAGTATAATGAGTAGCATTTAAGAAAAAAAAATAAATAAAAAATAAAAAACTCTGCATCTTTCCTTGCAGGCTAATCACGTCCAGGAAATTAGCATGTCCTTTACTCAAAGCCTGCCACTAGCTGTGGAGGTGAACACACTAGCCTGCTAACTGGTGTCAACTCACACAAAGGTTGAGCTGGTAGATCTTTATTTGCTTTGGCCTCCCTCCATATGTACTCAGCCTCAGAAATAAAAGTATCTCTAAGGGGGCAAGAGGCTTCTCAAACACCCCGAAACTCACACTCTTAAAGAAACGGTCGTAAACGTATAAGGGCATGCCTTGAAAAAACCTCCCAATATAGTCACAGATGAACGACCCAGCTTCCCACGGAGATTTACAGTACGAGTACTCTCCAAACACAGTAGGGTATGTTGGGGTGGGGTGGGGTGGGGTGGGGGGGGGGATAAAACATTTGGACACCAGCTTACATCCCAGGAACGGAAAGAGTCACTAAGACCAAAAAGTAAAGTATAGAAGGAGATGAGAACTTCTTGTGTCAAGCTGAGGAAGGCTAACAATGTCCGTAGTGTTGGAATACCGAGCTCGGAAACTGCTCTTGCATAATCCTGACCTTATGCATAACAGAAAGCACTAAATAAATAAATAAATAAATAAATAAAACTTATAAACTGAAAAGCTCTATTAATGTTTTTTTGCTTATTCATAGGGCAAAGGAATCTAGGTAACGAGGCAGACTTTTAAAAAAAAATAAAAAAAAATTTAAAAAACACACGTCACACCACACGTGATTTTTTTTTCTCCCTTATTACTAAACTTAGCTCAGGTTTCCAACAAACTCCTGAGGCTTGAGGATAACCAGAGTGAAATTTCAGCAGCATTGATGTCTGAAATGGTTTAGTATACAGTAGTCTCACTTGCATTTGGAGTATGTAAAAAAAAAAAAAAAAAATTAACTTGATTAAATAAAATCCATAAACCTTTTTCCTCAGGTCTTCCATGGATTATAATAGGGTCGCATGCAATATATGCAATATGCAAAATATTTATTGGTATAACTTTGGCACCCCAGCCAGAGCTCTTTGTTCATTCCATCCCTTTTAAATACAGACACCGTCACAAACCCGGATAAAGGTTTCAATACATAACAAACTAGCCAGAAACTAGTTGGGCCAACACCAGGAAAGACGGCAGATTAGGCGGCACGGTGGTGTAGTGGTTAGCACAGTCGCCTCGCACCTCCAGGGTCCGGGTTCGATTCCCGTTTCTGTGTGCATGGAGTGCATGGAGTTTGCATGTTCTCCCCGTGTTTGGTGGGTTTCCCTCCAGGTACTCCGGTTTCGTCCCACAGTCAAAAGACTTGTACATTAGGCTAATTGGCGTTCCCAAATTGCCCGTAGTGTGTGACCTCGTAAGGCTTCGGGTGGCTTGGTTGGTTTGACCACATGTAGGGTATATCAGTGGTTAAGGTTCAAGCGCCACCACCAAGTTGCAACTGTTGGGCCCTTGAGCAAGAACCTTAACCCTTAACTACTCAGGTGTATTAAGAGATGAAAATGTAAATGCTCAAATGCATATATATAAATGCATTAAATCCGTTTCACGTTCTTCTAGTGCTTACCACGTTTATGGCACGCATGCAGAAGGTTACCAGCGTGTCAATGTCACGTTCAGGGAATTATGTATAGATTTTGGACCCAATTCCTCACATCATCACATCATAATGAAAAGCACTTTGCATGTCATGGTGCCATGCCAACATAGTAAGCATGGGATTAATGCCTGGAGCAATCTGATCAGACATAGTAGTAACTCTATCCGATCTCATTGGACGTGGTGAGCGTGTGATAATGAACGAGATGAAAGACACGGTGAGAACCTGACAGGGATGTACCTAGGATTTAATATGAACTTGATAAATGCACATTTTCCCATTTTGACCTTGTTCCTGCTGCTTTCTTCGATATTTTTAGGACGCAGTGGGAACTTCATGATCTTCAACAGAGTGTGACGGGGCGTTAATTAAGAGTCTTTGCATGAAAACAGGACAGTGTTTTTCTTTTAATTACAGCAGTAGCAGTTGTTGAGTAGAACTCTTTAGTATCCAGGTGAGATTCTCCACTAAAGTTGTCCACAACACCAGATGGCCGGTCTCTGCTTTACATCATTCATGTAACACTATCGCAGGGCTTAATTATCAATTCCTGCCAACGCGTTCCATTGCAGGCTTTTGCCAATTTTTTTATCCGATACTAATTTCTTTGCACACCTGCCCGAACATGGGGAGGGAAAATAAATAGAGGTAGTGAAATCAGAGCTAAAAATAAAGAAGAAAAAAAACATCTGGTTCTCATGCAGAGGCAATGGAGAATTATACCAAGCCTCCGCCCTCATTATCCTCCTGTTCCCGGCACTGTTGTGTGTGTGGTTTCATTCAAACCCTCACCTTCATTTTCAGGATTTTTTTTTTATAACAGTCAGGGCAGAAGGAATAAAATCCTATCATTCAAAGCAGAAATGCCCTGAAGGCGCCTTGCTTTGGGACTTTCCCTCCCAAAGCATTACACTAGCCAAACTCATGCAAACAGAGGAGCAAAAAGCCAAGAGCCAATGGACTTAGGAATCGGACTGTATTAGTCCGTCGACGTGTCAATATGAAGTTAAATTCAGATTCAATGGAAACTGATCAAGCAAGCTGTTAGCTCATATGCCAGTACTAGCATATTTAACACTGGTTCCGCAGGAGGAAAGCCATCCATTATGAATGAACTCCAGGAATAACGGCTACATGATGCACAACATGCCTTGACCCAATGTGACACCTTGCAAATCAACAGAGAAGAAAACAAGGAAATGAGCTTGAGGAACCAGACAGATATTACCTTTCATATCTTTTAGCCAACAAAACCTATGAAGCGGATTAGTCACTACCCCATACAGCTGGCCTGTTTCAGACCTGTGTTCCGCATAGCTAGGAGCGAAGATCAGAGAACAAAAAGTCAGCTAAACTACTTTGACCGGTCAGTACCAGTCTTTAAAGTGAAAACCACTTTCGCAAATGTTCATGATCTAAAGTATTATTCTGTAGTGCCTTAGAGTTACAGCACTTCTCTAAAATCCATTCATCATCGCACAGTGTACTGTACAGTCACAGCAAAACCTGGCGGTTGTTCCAGGAGGCATTACTTCAACCTCTCAGCCAAAGTGTCACAACAACTGTAACCCCCGAGCCATTATGTCATTTTCTACAATTATCAATTTCTCCCTGCAGAAACTAAGGATTCATGGACTGCAGGATAAGAACACATGGACTTGAAAAAACAAATAAGAATTTAAGCTATGTCATCGTTCTCATTTAAAACTTTATGAACATATCATATCTTTTAGATCTTTCCTTCCAGGCCTTCCACTAGATTTTGGAGTGTTTACTCAGCTACCAGACTATCAGTGATGGCAGGCATTGTGGTGGGCAAGGTGGGCATTGTGGTGGGCAAGGGTTGCAGTCAGTGTTGACCTTCATTCCAAAGTAGTCCACATGGCTGAGGTCACAGCAGGAGACTTGAGACTTGAGACTACTCCAGCTTCCTGGAACGTGGTGGTTCAAACGGTGGTTCAAAGGCCCCGGGTTATTGATAAAAAAGGGCCAGCACTTCCAAGCGGAGACTGTTTGGTCTTGAGGTCCTTGAGCAATGCATTTAACCTTTAACTAAATGAGGATGGGATCACTTATATGTCTGGTTCCTCTCTAGCTCTCTTCTTCCACTCCAATAGGGGCATTATGATGCTGGAACAGGTTTGGTCCTCTTAGTTCCAGCCAAATGCAAGCAATTTTGTGGTAAGACACTGAAGAAAAAACACCCCTCACTGTGATAGGCATTACAATATGTCTACAGTATGTTTATTTCCCCAATCGCTACCTTTCCACTCTTTGCAAATAATTTCTTAAGAAAAAAGAGGCAATTTGTATTCTCTAGTATTCCTAAGAAAGACAATGAACTGTGACAAAGACAATGACAATGAATGTATTGGTTCTTTAGAATTTCTAGTGCATCTACAGCAGGGTGTAGGTTCAGGTTGTTCAGGCTCTGGGTGTGCCTCAATTTCGAAATAAGACCGTCTGGACTACAGAGGATTTCCTAATTGCATTAATGTAACATGAAATAATAATAATAATAATAGTTGTGATATATACATTTGGTTAACCTCGAGTAACACTCATAACTCATATCTTTTACAATAACCTGTCTCTTAAAGAGCAGATTTCACATAAATCCACTCGTTCTTTTTAAATAATTTATTACTAAACTACAATGACAATTTTATTATTATTATAATATACATTTTTTAATATCTTTGGGTCCTGCGTTCACCATCGTCTCTTCCGGGGTCACAAAGAATGTCTTTTCTCTGGCTTGCAAAGAATCTTGGGACTAATTGGGCCGCAAGATTGTACACTACACCATGGCATTCTTCGTTTTCACAGCCACATTTGGCCTTTAAAAGACATGGCCCCGGAATTTGACACACATCATCTACTATCTCTGATTGAAGGTAAAAGATGTGTGCATGCATTTCAGGACGGCTACTATGAGCAATATCCATTGGAACAACATCAGTGCATAATAATAATAATAATAATAATAATAATAAACTGTACTACTTTGAATGCCTGTAATTGCTTAGGTTTATCCAACACAAGTCCTCTAACCATGGCAGTAATTAGACAACAGAGTAAGTACAGACATCTTCAGGCAAACATGTCATTACAAACCTATGGGAAACATTAGGAAACATTCGGGAATTTTGGGGGAAACTTTGGGAAGCCATGATGAACTATTGGAAACTATTGGGAAACCAAAAGGAAACTGCTAAAAGACCAAAATCTGAAAAAACAAAAAACACCCTAAAAAGGTTCTATATGGTAAACATGGGCAGTTTCAGCTTCTCCTTGATCTTCACTTGGTTTAAAGTATATGCTAGCTGTTGCCCATCCTGGTCGGTAGCTCTTGTATAAAAGCAGTTAACTAGGTAATGGGTAGGAAATAGTAAAGATATGGTAAAAGGCAAAGCATGAAAAAAAAGAGGAGTTGCTCAACTGGCTCAAATAAAGGTTTAAAGAAAAGCTAGTTATAACGGTAATTTCACTGCACTTCTCTGCTTGCAGAATACAACAAAGATTTACATTATCACCTTTCTGCTAAGAAAGTGTTCATAGGACCACCAGGGTAAATGTTTTTTTACTTGGTAGAATGTCATTTTCTGCAGTACAAATCTACTGCAATCTGTTCCATGTTGTTTTCTTAACAGCACAGAACGCACTAAAATCCTAGACCTAAAACTGCCGGCACGCAACCGAGTCAAAAAATCCCTTTATATTATGGTCACTGAGGCACGCGTGCCAGCGGCTCAATATTCATTCAGAAGATGGAAAAAAAAAAAAACATATTCATTAATTCTTCACACGTGCTTTCCTTTTACTAGTCATTAAAATCCTTTTAAGCGAAGGGAATAATAAATGCTGAAAAATGCATTTGTATTGTTTCATATTTCTAAAGAATCCCAATAAACCAGCAAATGATCATCGGCTCTCGCGAGCCAACTACGGAACAAAAGAAAAGGCCTATGAAGCCGTCACCCCGAAACATCATCACAGCTGAGGGAATCAAAAGCTCGGTCAATAGACAAACGAATGGCCCTGGCATTTCTACCCATGACCACCACGTGTCAATGCCACCATTCAAGACGCCACATAAAACAGCCCCGAGGCTACCAACCTTCAAAGGGTGCCTTCAAAGGCTACCTTTAGAGACAAAAGCCATTCATACGCTGTGAACTTGCTCCTTTTAGGCCTGGGTTTTATACGAGAAAGCAAGAGAGAGAGACAGAGAGAGAGAGAGACAGAGAGAGAGAGAGAGAGAGAGCGTTAAAAAGCCAGCCGGGCCCAGGGAGCAGCTGTGAGTGTCAATGAGGACGACTGGGGATGATTAAAACCTAACTGGGTTTACTGGCTGTTTTGCCAGAGGCTTCGGCAACTAAGGAGAAGCAGCAAAAGGAGGAGAAGAGTAAACAAAAGAAAGCAGCGGAAAGAACAAGCGTGCAGTTAGAAAGTTCCCAAAATTGAAGCCGGGGAGCAAATACTGAGAATCTCACTATGTCTCACTTCTGAGATGTTTATAGAAATCCAGAACCCCTCCTGCTTAGCCTTAGTCGTCAGCGTGGCCTGGCACATGAGGAGGACAAAAGCTGCACTTTGGAAACTCAGCTTGAAAATGTAAGAAGAGAAGGATGCACGGATTCAATACCAGTCCTGTGGATCACTAACACTGAGTGTGGAAAAGTCACCTTGCACACAAACATGCACGAAGCCTCATTGTAGGAGTGTGTGTGTCTGTGCGTAGATAACGTATACGAGTATTCAGGGTTATTCGCATTACCATGTGGAAACAACATGTATGTGTATGTGTATATAAATGTGCATTTGTATTGTATGTATATAAGCACACAGCTTTGTACAGGATCAGATCTCACACATGCACACATGATGAAACGAATGTGACGTGCCAGAATGCCTATTCTCCAACCCAACACATTTGAATTTTTTCCACTTTGTTGAGAATTATAGACCTAAATCAAGTCAATATCGAATGCACGTGTTTGATGGTGAGGTTTTTCCGTGCAAGCACGCCCGTTCAGACGCGTGTATACATTCATGTCGAATGCAGCTGCGTTGGCTATTTTGTTTAAAACGTTGAGCAAGAGCACACGTGGCCATGTGTTTTGAAGACGTGGAAAACCACTGAGCTCATTAAACACACGCAAGCTGAAACATTGCTGCAGGCTGGAAAGAAGCCAAGGTACTGTTGGCTTTCTTCCAAATCTATTCGCCATGTAATAAAGAATGAGTCTGGAAGCGCAATTTTCACTGTATACATGAATAAATCTTTGAACAAATGTCACGATACAAACACATTTTGTTTCGATCCTGATAAGAAGTCATGAATTCTTATTCTTTTTTTTTTTTTGGAAAAATTATGTTTATAAGTTTATCATAGCAAGGAGCCTAATTAGTTTGTGAGACATGGAGCCACACGATTTGATTAAACACGTTGCGATTATTTTGACACGACTGCGATATTTAATGATTAAATGTACCATATTTTATTCTAAGGTATTTATCTAGCCTGGCACCAAATAACTGGACAAATGATCTCATTAAGCAAATCACTACTCATTGTCTACTGTATATACAGGATTGCGGGGGGGGACCTGGAGCCTATCCCAGAAGACTTCGCACTCACACACTCATTCACACAATACGTGCAATTCTGGAACGCCAATTAGCCTAATCTGCATGTCTTTGGACTGTGGGAGGAAACCGGAGTACCTGGAGGAAACCCACCAAGC
>JAQQZS010000039.1:27218710-27228859 GCA_030068045.1 Platyallabes tihoni
GGGTTAGATGGAGGCAGATGATTCGCTGTGGCGACCCCTGAAAGGGAACAGCCGAAAGACAAAGAAGAAGAAGATTAGACATTGAAAAATATAAACTAAGAAAGACTCCCTTTGCTGTTCCTCTACCTGTTTAGAAAAGACGACGAGTCAAGCATGAAGAAGAGAAGGGAAGAGAACTGAAATCCATTTCCTCAGTTTCTTAGACTTGGCTGCATGAAAGCATTATGTAAAGCACAAACAAACCCCAGCCTTGAATTAATCTTGATACCTGCAAGGAGAGCCAGATGTTGTGATGTCAGACCCAAATGCATCTTCTTACTTCAGCTTTCAACAAACTGGCTTTTTTTTTTTTTTTTAAATCACAGCCTGGCCACTCATGGATCATTTTTATTCCCTGTCCAGGCGAAGCAACATTTACTGTAAAAGGCTTACATAACTACACCAGCTGTAGAATCTCTAGCGGAAACATCTAGTTAAACAGAAAATGCCCTTGCACAAGTGCCACGGCACGGTGGTGATTACGTCGTATCTCCCGCGAGTCCAGCAGATGCAAACAAACGATGAGTAAAAATGAGTTAGGAATGCAGGACCGGACCGATCGGCTCTGAGAACGAGTACCGCCCCAAAACAGGTGGTTCTGCTCAAATTCGACCACATCACATGGCGTTCGAGCAGCTGGAAACAAGGCGATGACGTCTCAGGGCTACATTAGACATGAGCAAGCAACAGTCCCCCGAGTGTTCATGGACGGATGGATCGATGAGTTAATATAAACACATGGGTTATTGTCTGGACGGTTCCAAAACAAATGGTAGAGGAATTATTATTATTATTATTATGATCTTCTGTTTGGTCAGAAAGTAAACAAGACGGCTCACTGAAGCATTTTTGCAAAGGGGAGACACATAGTTGAAAGGAGTCTCCAGCGTCACTGACTGGTCATAGCTGCATAACGTAACTAAGAACCAAGACGCAAACTCCGGTTCTGAAAAATGAAGCCAACAAGGACGTGCAAAAAGGTGCAGTTCCTCGAATGTCCACTGGGAGCAGCAAGTCAACCATCACAGTCACTCAAACACCACCATGTTAAAATGTTTACAACAGAACCTTCCTGAGGCGGGAATCGAACCAGGACCCTGGAGGTGCAAGGAGACAATGTATCACCACACTGACTCCAAAATACATTATTTTTAATTTATACATAAAAATGTTGCCATTCCTCTATAATCCTGTAGGGGGTGTACTCTAAACTATTGGCAGGCAGCACAAGATTCTGTGTGTGGTAGGAGCAATACGAATCGAATCGCCACTTGGGTATCGTGATAATCATATCGGGTCATATCGTCCCTAATATTTAGTATGTTATGCTTTAATTAATAGTAATAAATTGGGAACTTTCGACTATCAGCTTATGCACCAACCACATAAAAACTCAAAAGAAGAAAAAGCGATACTCATGCAAAATGCGAGTATTAGTGGTATAAGGTGAGGACCAGGCCGGGACTGGCCATAGGGCATACCGGGCAATGCCCGGTGGGCCGACGCACATTTTTGGGCCGGAGCTGTCAGTCATAATTTTTTTTTTTAAGTTTATTAGGCCAATTTATTTATTACCGCAACAGTAGAGTATCTGAGACACAAATCGCGGCCCATCGGTTGACTGTCTTAAATGACACCCGCTCCCCCCCCCCTCCCCCCCCCCTATTTATGGCCGCTATGGCCATAAATGCCCGGGCCGTTTTTTGGTCCCAGTCCAGACCTGGTGAGGACGCTTTGTATTTTCTGCAAAAGCTGCTGTATATTTTGAAGAATTTTATCAGTTTTAAAGAATCTGTTTGCAAATTATTTTAAAAAATTTTATTTAAAATTAAAGCGTGAGTCGAAAACTGACTCGACCAGCAAAAGTTGGTTTGAAATCGCACAGCTCAAGTCGGCTCTCTCTATGAAAGAAAGTTCAGATGGAGGTAAACTTTTTTTCTTTTTAAAGTTCCAATAACATAATGAAAGCTGCTTATCCTACGTGATCTATAACGAGGCGCCGCAAAACGTTCCAGCCCGGAAACCTACAGTACATCAGTCACGATGTAAGACTTCATTTGCTGAGGTTTTACATAAAAACAACTCGAATGAAATAAATGTGGTGCTTTGTATTGGACAAAAAGATGATGTAATTAAGGTTTCCGTTTGTTCTGTCTTTATCGCTCGGCTGACGGACAGATGAGCATGAAGGGAACAATACTTTCATAGTTTCACTTTGCGAATGCTGTCACACTGAAAGGGGAAAGCTTACAATAACCTTTTCAATTTCGTCTCCCTACAGCGAATCCACCGCTTCTCTCATCCACACTGGGAAGCTACTTTCTCCTCCAACACACTCTAAACTCTGTGCATGAGCATAAACCTTCTCTGTTATCGTTTTCCTCTGGAATGTCTCCCTCTCTTTTGGTGTGTCTCTCAACATGTCTGTCTTGACCACTCTCTCTGCACATCAGTCTTTCTGGCTATGTGTATATGTTACTGTATTGTTTCTCTCTCAGAGTCTGTCTACGAGTCTCTCTCGGTGTCTCTCTTGCTGTCAATTTTTCTTATACATGGGTGTCCCTGTCTCTCGTCACTTCTTATGTCTCTCTTTATAAATTTGGTTATGTGTCTGAGTCTCTCGTTCTCTTTTTCTGTCTATGTCTCATGCATTTGAGTATCGCTTTTTCTTCATCGTTCTCTTTCTTTTGCAGTCTCTCGTCTGTATTCGTCTGACTCCTTTTTGTCTTTTTCTGTCGTCTGTCTCATGCATGTGCCATGTCTCAGTTCTTCTGACTCACGCTATGCGTCTGTCTCTCCCGGTGTCTCCGCCTCACTCGATGCTGTGTGTTTATGTTATGCTTCATCTCCAACTCCATCTCTGTCTGTCTGTCCGTCTCTCTCCCCCTCCCTCCCCCTCCTTTGCCCGTCTGGCCCAGCAGTGCAGCTGTAATACTGCATGATGCCACTCTCTCTGACTCTGGCACCAACCCCAAATGCTCACCCTTGTGGTTTTCCGCTCTTGTGCCCAAAGCATCTGGAAGAAAACCAACAAGAGGCTGAAATTCTTTTTTTCTTTTGTTTTGGTAAACTATGTAATGCGGCTTCAGGTCGAACTGTCTCGTCCCGTATCCTATATTAAAAACCACATCAGGAAAGAGTGCATATGTGTCTGGAGAAGGAGCACAAGAAGGGACAAGAAGCATTGGAGAGAAATGTGTGTGTGTGTGTGTGTGTGTGTGTGTGTGTGCTGTTCGTGTGTTAAAGTGCCGTTTCCCCTCAAGTACTCGGAGGACATCTGCAAAACAGATGAAGGCAGGTCAGGATCTTTAAAACGCTAATAGCGCAGCTCTGACCTAACTAACACTAACCTTAAATTATCATTTTTTTTTTTCTTTTTTTTTTCCCAAATGAATGGATTCCAGTTTCAAAAGCTTTACGAAAAAAAATTGAATGTTTAAAAAAAATAATAAAAATGTACAAAGATACAGTGACAGTTACCATAAGTCTAGTATCTTAAAGTAAAACTCAAGCAGAGACTCTTATGTCTCTGTTTCAGTAGGTGTCTTTCTCTCTCTTCCTCTCTCACTCGCATTCTTTAATCTCCCTCCCTCCCTTGTGCATGTCTCCCTCACATCTCTCTCTCTCTCTCTCTCAGTATGTGTGTCTCTCTTTACTACATCAGGAAACCAAAAAATCCATATACTTTCTCAAAAGGCAATCAGACGACTGACCAACACCAGATCTTTTTCCTGCAGCCTCTCAACAAACTCTCCTTCTCTCTCTCTCTCTCTCTCTCTAGTGCTCACTGGTTTACTCAGCACCAAGTGCTTCACAAAAAACTCTTTCACTCTTCCCAGCGTCTGCGCCTCGCTCCGAATGCGCTCGTCATGCCACGCAAGTGTGGATAGACCCTTCTGATTCTGAAGCCTGCGGCCAGAAAAGTGTTCCAGACGAATATAAACCTGCGGCGAGACGTAAACAAGACCGGTGGGACCATCATCCACCACCGATCGCCATAGTAACCAGAGCGAAACGGGGCACCTTGTGAATATCGGTATGGTCAAGCCATTCTTTGGTACGATTCCCTAAATTTAGCAAATTTCCAACAAGGAACAACATGAGGCACAGCGAGAATGACTGCAGGATATGGGGTTCGAGTGCTTGTTTTGATTCCTGTGAAAGCACAGGAACATTATTACACAAGCAGATCAATGAGTAGCAAGCGCAAAGACTGTTTGTCAAACAGGAGACGAGGAACTCGGGGCCGCTCAACCCTGAGTGTGTGCGTGTGTGTGTGTGTATATAAACACGCCATCTGGGCTTCGATGTCCAAGGCACGCTGAGCTGCCCTGTTCTAACCTCCACCGTGGCACCGACGCTCTCAAGCACTTTCCCATCAGCCCCCTGGGACAGAACAGACATGAAAGGACGGAATAATCTCGTATCCAAGCCGACCCAATGGTTCGGTCACATAAAGCGAATTTCGAAAGGAATCCAAAATAAAATCAGTTGATTCTCTTCTGCCAAGTGTTTATTATACTACAGCGCTGTTAAAGTCTTGCATGTGTTCAGTCAGAAGGTGTCGATTAGTTTTCTATAACAACAGCTGAGACAGTTTTACTGACTGGAATTAAAACAATAGGATTATACTACTAATGCACAAGTACGATTTAAGTAAGATTTTCTTAAGTAAGATTTTCCAAAGAAAACACAATTGTCGTGCTTTAATAACTTAAAATTCCTCATCGACAGCATAAAATATATGAATATAACAGAAAATGCGGTTACAGGAAAAATAACAATCTTCAGGAAGGTCTACACATCACAGCACCTGATATGAAATGTCAGGTTAATGATTAATCTTCCGTCAATTAATTATTGCCAAGAATTCAGCTGATTAAAAACATATCTTTAACAGATGATGTTTGTTTTGCTGCATGTTTCGCTGGGGCTCGCCTGCTATTAACGTGTACACCACAAGAGGGCGCACTTAAAGTTAAAGTGATGCACAGTCCTGGATGTATTTTAGCGACCTGGTTTTTGAACGAGGGTTTTCAACAGCCTTATGTTCTTCTTTCTTATGTTTTTTGCAAATAACTGTGGTACGAGTTCTGTTTAAATAAATAAGTATGCATCTTGTTAATGATTATTGATTGTTTACAAGTAAAACTATGGGTTAAAAAAATTTTACAAATTGTCCAACCCCAACCCTCGTTGGAATTTTTAAAAATTATTTTCCTATAATCGTACACCCTATCACGAAGTCAGTTATTATTGCACATCATTGGTGCAGATTTGGTGATACAAGATTCTGAATGGACATAGAAGAAGAGGGTGTTTATATATAAAAAAAAAAAAGTACATTTATACGTCACACGCTTTTACCAGCCTTGCTTTCAGCTACTTCCTTGAAAGTGTTTACGTCTTACGAAGCACTAACGTGCATTAAGTGTCAGCTAAAACATCACATCGATTTGTCTTTAGGGCACTAAGCCAAACACGGCTAGGAAAAGACTAAATGTATACGCCCTGGATCTTCCAGCACCTAAGGAAACGCACACACAACCGCATCCAAATGCAATCCCAAGATGTTGCTCTGATCTGAAAGATCAATGTTTTCAGCGTGTCTGTGGGTCAAACTGACATCATGTGACCAGAATAGCAATTTGTCCCACAGCCACTCCACTTGTTGCCCTTTTTTTTTTCTTCCTCCCCTTCCCAAGGGGTGAAAACGTTAAAATGAACAGCCAAGGGCCTCCATTGAGCTGCAAATGAGGACAAGGCAGAAAGCCGGGCCATGAAAGAGCGAAAGAGAGCAGGATGAAAGAGAGGGAGGGAGGGAAAGACGCAGAGAGGAGGACAGGAGCAGGAAAGTAGTTAATAGAGGCCGAGATCTCGGAGACGACTCAAGTCCGTGACCCTGTTGACAGGTGGTGGAAGTGGTAGCAAAGTGACATCATCAACAAACTCAACGCTAGGGAAAGAAACTAAAGCTTCATAAAGATGAAAGAACAGTGACGTGAACCTCAGGGAACTAAAGTTAATCATTACGCTTGCGCCCGAAGCCACCGTTTTGTGCTTAAATTGATATATTGAGGTTAACGAGCCAACATCGGTTCATCTTATGAGTAGAGATCTCATCAGCCGTGTTGGACTTGTAAGAAAGGAATTCTTTCCAAAGAAGCCCTTCTGGCTCAGTCTCCTCACAGGGGTTTGGTATGATATATGAGACGATGTCATGCATCATACATGAAAGGTGAACGAAAGGGTCTGTCTACATGATGGAGATATTTCTGTCATTTCTGTCTAAGGCTGATTGCATCTTAGCATTTTAGGGTGAAGGAACTTGCTCAAGTGTCCAACACTAGAGCGTTGTGGCTCGACCCGGGGAACTTTCTGATCGGCAGTTCAACTCCTTAACCACTGAGCCACATCATACATTAAACTTGGAAATAAACCCCAAATCCCAGCATCACCGGTTATAATCGATTCCACAAGCAATCGCTCCTTTCTCAGGGATGGAGGACATTCTACTGTATATGAAACCACAACCATCAGGGCTGAAGGGCATCAAAGAAAAAAGAAAAAAAAACAAAAGAAACATCAGTACAGTAGATGTTGTGCATTGCATGCCAAAGTTTCTCACAACAGTAACAAAGTGTCATGCTCTGACAGGCAGTCAGAAAATATGATATCTGGAAAGTTTTTGTTTTTAGTTTTTTTTCTTCTTCCAAAATCTATAACACTAACACACACACACACACACACTCTCTCTCTCTTTCTCTCCTCTCCACATCACCAAAAAAAAAAAAAAAACAGTGGGAAAAACTTTACGTGTCTAGTGTCTGATGCTACGTGTAAAATATGATGTTTGTTAGTTTTTTCTTTACAATTTTAAAGTAACACAAAACACATTCCGCTCGTGCGCACGAACACACCAGGAGTCGTGTTATCTCTTTTTTGTTTTGTTTGTTTTTGTTTCATGCTTTTATCTCCGGCTGTCACTGCGGGCACTTACGCGCATAAGAGTGAGCGGAGGGGGAAACAAACAAACAAACAAACAAGCAAACAAATAAGTAAATAAAACAAGCGCTCGCGGCTGATCCTCACCGGCTTTGCACGGGTCTTTGTAGTCGATCGCCTCTGGAGAACTCATCAGCGCGTCGTCGTAGTAGCTCGGCTCCGCCGCCGCCGCCGCGTCCCAGTCCGTGGCCGCGCGGGAAGCCGCGCCGAGGCTCGCGAGCAGCAACAAGCAGCGCGCCGCGAGCTCCATGGTCCGGGGAAGCGGCGCAGGGACGGCACGGAGAGGCGGCGCGCGCACGCACATACACACACACATGTATATATACACACTCACACTCACACACACTCCAGCAACAGCAGCACAGCGCTGAGAGGGACAGACAGAGACACTACTTGGAGAGACAGATGAGACAGTGGGGGAGGTTGTATCGGGAGGGAGGGACCGGGGACCGAGAGTCCTCTCGAGGGCGGGTTTTACTCCGTGATGTCCGTGATGATTCACTTCAGGGATTCGGTTCCCTTTTGAAGTGATTCGAACTGCACGAGTGTCGATGCTTTAGTTTCAGACCTGAGGATGTGATGAAGCACAAGAGAGTGGGACAAAAGTCTGAGGACATACAGTAACGAGACGTTTGTAAGAAATAGCAATAATTTCACTACTTTAGAGCAACATTTGTTCTATAGACTACTGAATTCAGATGAGCCCAAAAGGGGAAAAAAAAAAAACCTACTTATGTTAGTATCCAAGCCATCCTGGGTCTGAAATAAAAGGAAAAAATATATATCAGATTTCATAAACCAACAACAAAAAAAGTCTATGGATGCAGATTTTTTTTTTTTTTTTTTTTTTTGCATTTACCTCTATATTTACTTTTCTGAACAGCATTCATTCTGTAAAAGTAGGTAAGAAAGTAAGTCCATTAGCATGTATGTAAATAATGAAGTTCATGCAAGTCAGTAAGTAAGCAAGTACATACATTTTATATGTAGAGAAGTAAGTAAGGAGGTTTGTAAGCATGTATATAAATAATGAACTTCATGATGAAGTATGTACAAGGTTGTATGTAAGTATATATGCAAGTCAATGCATATGTAAGTAAGAAAGTACATAAGTAGGTATTTATGTAAGTAAGTACGTTTGTAAGTAAGTCTGTAATCATGTATATAAATAATTAAGTTCCTGATGAAGTATGTACATGTATATGTCTGTATGTAAGTTATTAAGTAAGTATATAAGTAAGTCCATAAGTATGTATTTGAGTAAGTAAGTAAGATAGTAAATCTGTAAGTAAGTATATAAGTAAGTAAGTAGGTAAGTATATAAGTAAGTAAGTCCGTACATTTTATATATAGATAAGTAAGTTTGTAAGTAAGTCCATAAGCATGTATGTAAATAACAATATACATACAGTATATAACAAAATTGGTACGGCATATAATATGGTGCCTAAGACCTTTGCACAGTACTGTATATATATGTAAGTATATATGCAAGTCAGTCAGTAAGTAAGTACCAAAGTAATTATATAAGTAAGTAAGTAGGTAAGTAAATAAGTAATTAAGTCTGTAAGTATGGGTGTTAAAAAGTAAGTTTGCTAGTAAGTAGGTAAGTAAGTCTGTATGTAAATAAGTAAATCCATAAGTAAGTATATGTAATTAAGTAAGTAACTAAGTAAGTATGTATGTATACATGTATATGTAAGTAAGTACAAGACAGTCATTCAATAAGTACATGCGTATGTAAGTAAATAAGAAATTAAGTAAGTAATTAAGTCCATACATATAATGACATATATAGGTATTTAAGTAAGTTCTGTATGTATGTTAGTAATTATGTATTTATGTTGTATAAGCAAGTAAGTAAATAATTAAATATTTAATGTAGCACTTTCACACACACTACAGGCAAAAAAAAAAACGTCCACGGTGCACACAGCTACACAGTTAAATGTAAAACAAGTCCAGTAACATAAAGCCAACTGACCACATTAATTCAAATGTCTGTCTAAATAAATGGGTTTTCAGGAATGTTTGAATTGAAGAGTCCATCCATCTGAACTCAATCAGTGTGGCACTTCAAAGTCTTGGTGCTACAGCCACAAAAGCCCGGGTTCAGTAAGTGTGTTACAGCTTGTGGATGGAATATTTATTATTAAATTCTATCCAAATGGCCTGAGGGACAGACTAACAGAATATGTATGAAGGAGGTCTATAATACAGCAAAATCTAACTAAACGCTGACGATAATGCTCCACAGAATCAGGACCTTTACTGCTGTTATCTGCTTTTACTATAAGCAACATTCCACAGCTGACATTTGACTTTTCCGGTCCACTCAGAATCCCAATGAATATATTATTAAAGTATTTGTGATGTGTTTGACAATGCTAGCAGTGAATGGCTTGTAGTGGCCAGGTGATGTCATGTAGGATCATATTTTTGACCATATGATGGTAGTATAATAACTCATTCGCAGTAATACACCTTTATGGTGTGTGTGTGTGTGTGTGTGTGTGTGTGTGTGTGCCTTAAACAACGAGGAGAAATGGACCCCAGTTAGGCCTGTGCAGAGCTTAAATAAACCTGAAAAGAATGCATAATGTGCTGTCCCACCCCAAAACCATCAGATTTAGCATGGTTAGTGTTGCTCAGTCCTCTCCACGCCTGTCTGTTTGGTCTGAATTACAAAGTCAGGGTTCTTTATCAAAGACAGACCATCTTCCCCGAAAGGCTCCATTAAAAAACACTATGTTAAAAAGCTATGATGCATAATTGCTGTGTAAGGGCCTATTGATCTAATCTTTAAGCTACACCGTGTGGCCTAAAGTTTGTGCACACCTGAACATCACAGCCAAACTGTTGCCAAGGACACAAACGTAGGATGTAGGATGTCTTTGTATGCAGTAACATTAAGATTTCCCTTCCCTGGAGATTTGTTTCAGCACAACAGTGTCCGTGTGCAGTCCATGAAGTCAACTCCATAAAGACATGGTTCATCAAGGCTGATGTAGAAGAACTCGAGGGGGTCTGGCACGGTGGTGTAGTGGTTAGCACTGTCACCTTGCACCTCCAGGGTCCGGGTTTGATTCCCGGCCAGGCTCGATT
>JAQQZS010000039.1:27242732-27254750 GCA_030068045.1 Platyallabes tihoni
AAGTCAAGTCCTCAGAGAAACAGCTGTCAACACCAGTCGAGGCCAGAACCGTCTTCATGGTAGAGTGAAACCGTCTCAAGACACCAGACGGAGTCTGGATCACTGGCAGCTCAGGAAAATTGCAAGTCATGTGGGATGTTCCTGATCTGCAGTGGTGAGAACCGACCAAAATTGGTGTAAGGAATTGATCAAAACTGGTCAACTGGCAAAAGGGTCATGGATGGCCAAGGCTCACTGATGCACATGGGGAGTGAAGGCTGGTCCATGTACACTGATCCAAGAGAAGAGCTGCTGTAGCGCTAAATGTTGAAAAAGTTAATGCTGGTCTCCATCAGAAGGTGTCAAAACTCACAGAGCATCAATGCTTCGCTCGTAAAGGTGGGAACTACTATTGTATGCTTACAATATTAAGCGGCTGATCAGTGTATTACCGCGTGCATCACTCCGTGTTCGGCATGTAAAACTTCAGTGTGAAACGGTTACTACAGTAGTGTAAGTGGACATGGCAAATGATGCCTTTTGCTGTACTATAAAGAGAACCTATTGCGTAATATTAACTTTTTGTCATTTAGACCAAAAAATTAAAGGTCTATAATTAAAAAAAAAAAACCCTACTTTTTGTCCCTTTTTCCCCCTAATTTTGAACTGGCTCAGGCTTAAACAAGCCAATTAAATTTTCCCTCCAAATGTGACCTTATTTTTATTTTATTTTTATTGTAAATTCTATATTTTGTTTAATCACTGTAGTGAAATCTTTCTCTTTTTTATGTCACGGACAGTCGTGTAAGCATCTCACTGCACATCTTACTGTGTATGGTTGTGTACGTGACAATTAGAATTTAAAGATACCCCCCCCCCCAAGCTTATTGGTCAGCCCTGGTGGGCGTGGCTCACAATTTCACAAAGACACAGAAACACTGCATTTGGAAGATGAGTTTGAGGTTTGGAAAAAATGAGGGGTGTTTGAAGCGGAGCATTAACTTCGGGAGAGCTCTGAGGCCGGTGTTAAATTGTTAAAGAAGTAGTAAAATATGGGCCTTTTATAAAATCAACACTCGTCCAATGAAGACGAAAAGGAAAGTAGAAGGGATGCCAATACTTTCAAAGACACATTTGATAGGAATGTAGGAAAAAATTAATAAAAAATCATTGTGGACGACCTAGATTGCATGGTTTGTAGTGAATTATGCACCATAACTGCACTCGTTTGTGAGAGTCCTACCTGCTGCTCAGATGTGTTGTGTGGCGGCAGTACCGCTCCAGCATGGCCCAGAGCTTGAACTCGACCCGGCTGGCCTCGCAGTGTCACCGTGATGGTGGTGGGTGCTTTCAGACCTGCTTAACATACACACACACACACAATAGGTTTCAGCTTAAAACATGGCTGCCTTTCCCACAAGGTTAAACCCTGGCCACTGC
The DNA here is from genome assembly GCA_030068045.1 of Platyallabes tihoni. Lineage (NCBI taxonomy): Eukaryota > Metazoa > Chordata > Actinopteri > Siluriformes > Clariidae > Platyallabes > Platyallabes tihoni. Next base: position 27,244,152 of record JAQQZS010000039.1, read on the forward strand.
TAAGAGCTTTGAAGTGGACGACAAAACACCCAAACCTACACTGCTTTCAAATTAACATAGAAATCTATATCTCTGTCAAAGAGTGAACTCCATACGATACAAACCGGAGGATATACCTGAGGAGTTCTGAATGTAGAAGTGAACCAAGAAGCTTCAAGTCAAACCGAAGTTTGACGCACATGTCTGTGGGAACTGCTGTATACATCATCACATACGAACACCACTTGCACGTTACAGGAAATCGGCTGGGAGTTTTGCACATCTAACCGTACAGTCCCGAACTCACGCCAAGCCATTCCAACATGTTTGGGGAACTCTGAGGGAGTTCCCGAGAGGGCGGCATTTCAAACATGAAGAGACATATTATGTCTCTGGAAAAACTTTGTACCTGGATAGCACCCAGGCACTAGTGAAAGACTTTATAGGGATTATATAGAGAAATAAGCGGAGGTTTGTTCTTGTACATAAGTGCGTTCTGTTATTCTGCATAATAAAGGTTTGACTGGAACACAGCTCATAACCGTCTCCAAGCTTATTAAACAAAATGTAAAAAATTTGGAAAATGTCTGTGCTATTATTCCTGAAATATTAATTGTAAGGTTGACACTAATTAAAAAAAAAAATTTAAATCAAAAAAAGTTTGAAGTAAAGAACCAAAGAGTTGGCAATACTGGTATCTGCTGTAGGTACACTTCCACACTTATTTCTTCCTGTGCATAAAAATGCTTTCATTCAAATAAACAGAGTATACAGTCAAGCCCAAAATTATTCATACCTCTGGCAAATTCTGACTTAAAAGTTACTTTTATTCAACCAGCAAGTTTTTTTTTGACCAGAGATGCCACAGGCTTCTCCCAAAAGATAATAAGACGATGTACAAGAGGCATCATTGTGGAAGAAAGTATTTCTCGGCTTTTATTTACATTTGAACAAAAAAATTATTTATACCCTTTGCAAACTGTCACAGTCCATGGGAAAATCAAAAGTTCTATATCATTCCAAATAGTCCAAGCTGTTCTAAAGCATCCTTAATTACCCTGATTCATTGGGAACAGCCGTTTTAATCAACTCAACAGGTGAAAAACAGAAAAGGGCTATAAGACCATATCTTGGTCCAGTGACTATAGTGCAAAGTATTATTAAAAAACGTTCCGTATTGTGAAACATCTCAGAGGACGTGGTCGGAAGCCAAAAGTGACACCTGTGCTGGCCAGGAGGATAGTGAGAGAGGTATAAAAAAAAATAAATCAATAAAAATAAATCAAAGGATCACCACCAAGGAGCCATCCTGATGAACCTGGGCTCTGCTGGTGGCAACATCTCAAGGCAGACAGTCCAATGGACACTGCACACCGCTGGATTCCACGGATGCAGACCAAGGAGGACATCACTTCTCCAGATAAGAAACACAAAAGCCTGTTGGTCTTTGCAAATGCTTATCTGGACAAAGAAGAAAACTTCTAGTCTTCTGTTTTATGGTCATATGAAACAAAAATGTTATTATTTGGTCACAATGATGTAGCCTTCATTTGGCGTAAAACAGGAGAAGCCTTCAACCCTAAGAACACCATCCCCACTGTCAAACATGGTGGTGGGAAGCTATTGTTTTGGGGGTGTTTTCAGCCGGTTGACCAGTGACCTAATCACAGTAAACAACAGCATGAAAAAGGAGCAACATCAGGCAGTCTGCAGAGAAACTTGGCCTTGGGCACCATTGGACATTTCAGCACGACAACGACCCAAAACACAGCAAAAGTGGTGAAGAAATGGTTAAAACATTAACGTTTTGCAGTGGCCTAGCCCGACTCCTGACTTAAATCCAATTGAGAATCTGTGGAGGGAGCTAAAGATCAGGGTGATGGAAAGGAGACCCTCCAACCTGAAAGAGTTGGAGCTCATCGGTAAAGACGATGTGGAGACTGGTAGCAATTATAGGAAACGTTTGATTGTAGTAACAGCCAATATAGGATTTTCTATTGATTATTGAGAACGGAATAATTTTGGACGTGACACATTTTGTTCAATTGTAAATAAAAGGTGATTAATTATTCTTTCCACAAAGATGCCTCTTGTATATCATCTTATTGTCTTCTGGGAGACGCTTGTCATTACTAATCAAGAAAAAACTTGCTGGTTGAATATAAGTAAGTTTAAGTAAGAAGTTGCCAGGGGTATGAATAATTTCGGGCTTGACTGTATATAGAGTATAAAATTATACAGTGAGCTCACTTTTTATCCATTTTCCCCATATTAAACTCATGTAGAAGTTTGTAGAAGAGTGCCAATAACTGTAGACAGCGCTGTAAATAGGACACTGATATTCTTAGCTACATTGGGATACAATGTAGGCCACAAATACATAGATAATCTTACTAAGATTGATAAAATAATGGGATTATTATACAATAACTTACGACAGTAATTTGGTAAATAAAGATACCTTGTATCACGGATGTGATGGAGAATGATGTAGCATTGGGTTGGATTATACGCCTGATTGTCAGACTGTACTAGGGAAATTAATGGAAAGGCAAAAGACATGTACAATGAACAAAAACTCAACCAGAATTAGAAGAAATTATATATTTAAAAAAAACATTCTGGTTTAGAAAGAAAAAAAAACTATTAAAGTAGAAAGAAAAAAAATGTTAAGTTTGCTTGGGATTGATCTTAGAATCATTTTATAAAGAAATGAGAATAAGTCATAAGGACATGTACATGTACAGTAGAGAATAAAATAAAGGTCATTCAGCGCCCTCTGGTGAATGCGCGATGAGTTGCATTTGCAATCAAAACAAATATGCTTTCCTTGTAATCTTCAAACAGAAAAAAATAACACCCAAATCTGAAGTGTAATTTTTCAGAAATACTTACGGTAGTGTTCACCTGTGAGAAAAACAATACATACATAAGGGCGAAAAAAAAAAAAAAACGAGGAAAAAAATTACAAAGCCTGGCATCAGTGATGCTGGTTTGCTGTTATTGTTTAATGAATGCATTTGTGAGTGGATGTCAAACAGTACATGGGTCAAAGCAAACGACACAAAAACAATAATAAATGGACAAAACAAATAAGAAGATGAACATAATGAGAATGTGGAAACAGAAACAGTCGGTGACATGAGAACTAGATCAACTTTAACTGTAATGTTCTTACAACCTCTATTTGGTAATTTGATTTGTGTCTAAACTGGAACTCGATCTAGTCTGTATGTTGCTTTTCTCTTACATAAGTAATCCTCGCTTATGGTACATATATACAAGAACAAATTTATACATCATCGCAACACACTTTTATTCTCCTCTATCTATCAGTTAAGTCATGTCAGTGCTTGACCGGTTCTGGTCTGGTCAATTCGCTAAGCTGAGTTACAGCCAGTAGTCACGGTAACATTTCCCTGAACCCTAACTCAGCGCGGTCGCCTCTGTTTGGAGGAGCGCGGTGTCGATAAGGACGTACCCGCGCTCTGATTGGCTACGTGGGCCAGTCCTGGCAGGCTATTGGCCAGCTTGGCCAGGCCTCCGTTGGTGAGGAGCTGATGGATGGCTGTGCTTTTGGTCACTCCGGAGCCGGTGGAGACGACGGGAACCGCGCGCACCAGGGTGCCACCTGCTGGACTGAGTGAGGTTAACACCTGCCCGTGAGCCTGAGCCTTCCCAACTGAAGCCTGATGGAGAAAAGTGGATTTAGAAAATGGCGACATCTGTATATACAGGAGAATGCAACACAATGCAAAGCTGTGGAGCAAAATCTTCTAGGCTTGTACCTGAGTGCTGGAGGGCAGAACCGAGGGCTTGGACGTGATCTCCTGCAGGCTGAAGCTCAGACCCTGCAACAGGCTACTGGCAGAGCTGACTTAAAAAAAAACAAACAAACAAACAAAAAAAAAAGTCAGAAATGAACATCGCAACATTGCACAACAGCTTTATGCACTATCCCCAAGTGCAGAATCCTAAAGTCAACAAGGTGAAGTCAGGCCTTTTTCTAACCCCTCCTTCCCAACTGGAGTCGAACCACAAACCCAGAGGGTTATATATCCCCTGCTACACTAAGACAACTACAGGTGTTAGAGACTGAGAGTTAAAGTTCATCTTATAGAAGAAGTTCTTTCTTTTTACCTTGTGTAGAAGTCTGAACCTGTGCTGGGCTGGAGGAGGAGCCGGATATCACGCCGCCCTGCAGGCTGTGGAAGGAAGCTCCTCCCGAGCTGAGACCACCAGTGACGTCAGTCAAAGCCGTAGACCTACGAGGACGAACCGAAAACAAGTCAGGACAATCATATTATAAATATATCTCCCTTAACATGGTATCATATTGAGTTTGGACCTTAATATGAAATATTACAAGCGTACTGAATTAGTCATCATACCAGTCAATAGTACAGATTATTGACAAATTTTGAATTAATGTTTTTAAGCATTCATAAGCATTTAGCATTACTAAATAAATACTACTTAACAGGTCTTACAGACAAGATTACGGGAAAAAAGCATTCCTTAACCATGCATCATCATACAACAAACATGATTTTATAAAAAAAAATATATATATATATATATATATATATATATATTTATTTATTTATTTTAAACTAAACTCTTCACAGAAATCCAAATCTTCCAATGACAAATCCCACAATGACAACATAATGATATCGACCTGAACGACAACACTCACAGTGAAACTATACAGATAAAAGGTGTAAAAGGTGTGTCAGAAAAGTTTCCACAAACCTTGCGGTCAATAGTCCAGAAAGATCTTTGGCACCTGTTACGGTTTGGCCCATGGTGACTGTAAGGGGCTTTCCAGACATTCCTACTGTAAAAAAAAAAAAAATATATATATATATATATATATAGTATTTTACCTCATGTGCATTTATTTACCATATCTTTACATAGCTGTATTTATTTATTTATTAAACATGTTCTGTTTCACACTTCCTGTGCGTTTACCTTCCTGGATGCCGGAAGGCACCGTGCCACTGGCTGCGTCGCCGTGGGAGACGATGGTGACTTTGATCTTCGCCCGTTTGGAGGCTTTTGTAGGGATCGTGGGACTTGGTGTCTGCCTCCTCTTCAGATGGAGCCGCTGTTCGTTCTGCTCCAAACCTTCCACCTGTTCGCCGGACACGGGCACTGTGGCACACGAAGAGTCAAAGGTTAAACACAGGTCTTGATATTTACGATTTATCAACGATGTGTTATGCGACACTCCCATTTCTTGCTCTCTCCCACCCCACGAGTCTCTGGCTGCCAGGGCCAGATGAAGTGCAACACTTGAATCAAATGAAAACTGAAAGTGTGTTCAAGTTAAACCAGGACTTGTGATTGTGCAGATTAACAGAACACAGTTATAAGAGCAAAAACACCCTTTCTTTCTCTGGATAATCCCCTGCTACACTAATGCACTTATCTCAGCGTTTCATTAGTGCTTGGATACCATCAAGGTAGAAAGATTTCTCAATACACTGGAGGCCATGATCGGACTGCCTGCTTCACCTCTGAAACACTGGCCTCCAGGAATGTAAATGGCTTGGAGCGAGGTCAGGACTGTACAGGGCAACTCCAAGCTGAGTTTCTGTAATGTTGGTGAACGACTTTGCCTTTTGCAAGGTGGTGAGAAGTTATTTCTGTAAATAGGAATCGTTTTTATGTCCTCATTCACCTGAAATTTCCTCACAAGTCCCAGATTGATTTGAACACTCTTGGTTTTTAATGTCTAGTCAGTTACACGGTGATACAAAGAAGCCTAAAACACTGACACCCAATGGTACAGGCGATACTCATAAAGGGTATCACCCGTCCATCACGCATCCATCATATCCCATCACCAACTAATAAAAGTGGATTTCTTTATATTTTGAATACAGGTCGTCCCTGACTTACGTCCCCGAGTTACGTTCCGGGAGCACGTTCGTAAGTCCGAATTGTTGTTAAGTCCGACAAAGTGTCTTGTACACCTTTGACAAGAATATAAAATGTAAAGCATAACAATCCACTTGACTAAATCTCTGTTCCTCTTCTCCAACACTGCCATCATTTGGCCAAAAACCATAATCGTGCCAAAGGAAATTAATCTTACAGTGAAATGTACAGTAAAATGTAACAGTGTTGTCTCTGCGCCTTTAAATTGTGAGAGGGAATCCCAGACACCGTTTTGTCTCAAAGCTGTTTTCCACTTTATTGGACTGTGAACTCCAATACAGTCCAATACCATATTTTCTGAAATTAGGATTATTTTCCAGCAGGACAGCCACTTTCCATCATTGTTCTCCTGGACTGATTCACTGAAACCGGTAAAGTCGACTAATTTCTCCCGCACCCCCCCACACGCGCACACATACACATACAGTATACCAAACTTTAGACATTTTATACATTCACTTACACGCTGAAAATATTCTATATAATTGCAAATATTGGTATCTGGTGCACTGCAGTGTCTATGTTTGTACAACACGTGAGCTACTTCCGTGATTGAACTGGTGGTCCCGTGGTCTGTTCGTAAGTTGGGGACTACCTGTATTGTCAAAAATTTACAACCCTGATGTTTAACAATAAGACCAACAAGTGCAAGTTTATTCAAAAACAGAGGATTAGAATATCAAAAAGGTTAAAAAAAGAAAAAGATTTAAGATGAATGATGCTGAGAGAGAAAGAGAGAGAGAAGGAGAAGGAAACATACTCACCAAACAGACAAGAGGGGCTGCCAGGAGGAACGCTCTTCCTCACCAGCATGTTCTGTTTCATAAAGGCAGCGAACTGAGCTGCAGCGGACGGAAGACAAAGGTACACAGAATGAAGAGGGGGAAAAAAAGGGAGAAAGAGAGGACAGGAAAGGAGGAAACACTCCCGCACACACGTCATGGGGAGGTGGAATGAGCTGAGGGAAGGTGACTGAATGCTTACAATGGATACTACTGACATCTAACACAACTACAATTCAACAACACAAACATGCAGAGATCATGCACCAGGAGTCTGTGTGAACCAACTGTGTGTGTGTTTGCATGGTTTAATGCTGTGCTTTTAGGGATGTGCACCCTCCCCCCCACACACACACCTTGAGCTTGTTTGTGTGTGAGCACGGTTCCAGATCGCTGCATGTGTGTTTTGAGGAGCTGGGTGGCGGTGATGAGACTCGACTTCTGAGCTGGAGATAAAGTCGCGGTCTTGGTTTTGGGACTGGCTGTGGGACTGCTGCAAACACTGGACATGTCCTGCAGGGGGCGACAGCACCACAAAAATCCAACATCAGTACTTGTTTCCTACAGTGAGATGCCAAAAGCTTACATCCCGAAATCTGATATGTTTTCTGTAACAGCAGCTCTGACAAAACCGTCGACTATTAACACAGATCACATGTGGTCGTCCTAATACGCCGTCGTTTCTATAGTAACGATAAGACGGACGCTCGATGTGATCCGTGACCAATAATAAACAGACAGGCTTCGGGAAAGGAACTGCACTTTCTGCACAAATTAGAAAAACAAACACCTGGTAGTTATTCATTCGACTAACCTCTGACCCTGACGGCGAGATAGGAACCCTAATGGCTGGTGAGGACGGTCGCGACCTTTCCGTATCAAAAGGCAACTCGCGACGCGGCTTCTTTTTCTTCTCTGCGTCAAGGTCCCGCGTTTCCCCCGAGGTGAGACTGGAACTTTCTGCTCGCATCAAAATGCCCGTCAGGAAGTCTACGATCTCATCCTAAAGGAGACAAATGTAAAACCCAACAGATGGTCACCTTCTCAGGAAACTTGCCTTTTTTTTTTTTTTTTTTAAGATTCTGGATTAATGTTGCTTAAAAGTGTGAACCTGAATGCAGCGATCCACCATCGTCTGCGTCAGACCTTCTGTCTTCATCTTGGAGGAACCGATCCTGCAACATGGCCAGAGAAAAAAAAAAAAAAACATATGAGGAGGGGAAATCGGCTGCGGGGCGGAGTTCTGAGACAGGGTGATATTTAATATTTTAATGTCGTCTTATCGTACACCGTCTCGACGCACAGACGCACCTGAGGTTGTCGTCCGCCCCTCCTACCACCACCAAGCTGTTGTCCGCTCGGATCTTCTCCCTCAACTCCTCCATGCTCTCGGCGCCGCACTGCAGCGCATTCTGACCCACCACAAATAGCACGGGGGTCTTCATGTCCAACAAGGGGTCGTCCACGTCCTACCCGGAATGAAGTACATTTAAAAGCCTTAAAATGTTACTTACAGCCGACAATAAATAATAGCAGGTTTGCCTTTCGGTATTTACCCCTCTGGGTCCGACGACTGTCTGCAGCGGGAAACCCAGACACACGACGGCAGTCACATGCTCCATAAGCGACACCTAGATAGAAATCGCAAAGATATTCAAATATTTCCTCAAACACACAGCGAAGTGAGCGTTTCACAGGTAACAAACTGACTCACGTGGCAAGCGATCAGCGCGCCTACGTTCCACCCCACCAGGACGATGGGCTTGTGAGGGAAGTGACTGTGAACCTGAAAACCAAACAACCTATTCATTTACTATTGCAAACGGAGCGCAGCTGAAGTGTTTCATCGATCAGAATTCTGGATCGATCTTTACATCCTTCGCCTCGCTCACCTCGATGACTTTTCCCCTGACGGTGCCGATCAGGTGCTCCAGACACTGCGTGATGCCAATGTTCGCCCCGCTGCCCACATGAGTGTTTATGGGGACGACCTGACAGTTGCAAAGCATGATGCTGGTTTAGTTTTGATGCAAATGGTGGAAATGTGTTGACGTGAATTTGTAAAACTGGAAAGAGAAAGGCAGAGGCAGAGAGAAAGAGACTTACTTTGCCTAAGCATGAGAGCTGTGATTGCCAGAATCTCATTCTGCGAGAGGTAGATAAGGAGGGCACGGTCGGCCCTGACGGGCAAAGCAGAATCAGAGGCGAACCGGGAAGTTTATTCTGAACACATTGAAAACACAGACACATCAAAAACAGACCACGAACCATCAATCAAACTAGCTTTCGTTATGACATCAGACGTTTTTTTCGGGGTTTTTTCCCCACATACCGGTTTGTTTTGAGACAGCACACCCACGGCCGGATCCCAGGGCCGCTTCAGGAGCAGGGAGAGCGCCTCAGCACCCGCCCCTCCCAATTTAGTGGAGGTCGCCGGCAGCATGCGCTCGATCAGGGAGGGAACCTGACGGGTCACGGGAAGGCACGATGAGTCAACGTCTTTGCTGTGGATTCCGGGAGTCTTTAGAGAAGGGTTAAGCGTTCTCACCTTGCTTTTAAGCGTCTGCAGAACGTCCAGGTAGGCAGCCAGCATGGCCAGGCTCAGAGACTCTACCAGGGTGCTGTGGAGCCACTGAGTGAGCTTAGGATCCCAGTTCACGCTGGCCAGCGCGTGACGAACCTTACGGGCGCATTTATCCACCGCGATCCTGCGCAGGACGGGCTCGTTACACACCTGACAGAGGATTGAAGACACGCGCACAGGTTTAAATTCTCATAAAGAAGAAAAGATCCAGATAACCAGAGCAGATCTATAGCATGCCTGATAAAATAATTAGCAGAAAAAAATGATGTAGATCCCATCCACCATAATGACTTATACACTATTTGATAATTAGACTGTAATGTACATTTTTGAAGCGCACTACCCTTGACAAACCTTTTTATATCTGGTGGAAGCTGACTAGATTAATTATGTTATGATGAAATTAAGGATTAGGCTGAATGAAAATAAAAATAAATAAATTAGTGTAGGTCTCTCACGCTTTCATTAGCCAGCCTGGCCAGTCTCTCCGCCTGCAGTGCCTTCAGGACTTTATTAAACAGCTTGTTTTGAGCCATCGTCCACCCGGTTCTAAAAGAAAAAACACCAACAACATCTTGTTATATGATGACATGATGCAAGGAATATTACTAGAAATACACTGATTTCTATTTTCTTGTGATACAGTTTTCTGTCACAATTGTCCTTTCCAAGCATGCAAAAATATTTGTTTTAAATCAATCCTATGTATAGCCTCAAACTTAAACTATTAAATTAATATGCTCTAAAATACTGGTCAGTACGGAGGGGAATCACGAGGGACCAGCCGACATGATATCATGATACCTGGGTACCGACACGATTTGTATTGTGATTCTGTTAGTATCACAATTTTATAAGTATATCGATTCCATATAATTTTTTTTCCAGGTTTGGTTCAAATTAAACAAACCCAGCAAATGATTTGCTCAGACCAAACAGAACAGTGTGCTGCACACTAATGTGTGAATAGTTTAGAGTGTACGATTAACAGAAGAACTGTAACATATTACCACCACAAATGCAAACATATACAAATTAAAAATACATTTAATATATTTTTTAGGGATGCACCGATACCGGTATTTTCTAAAGTACTTGTACTCGTTAAAAGTCCCCCGATACCGGGGACTGATACCACGCTCTGAAAAATGTCTATGTTTGAGCGGCGTGTAAGGGGTTAATCACAGGCCCTGAGTGCCCGCCCCCAGGCCCCGCCCCCAGCTCAGACCGGGAAGAAGGCAAGGCGAGACATGTCCGCCATGTGGAACTATTTCAAAGTGCATGAAAGACGGCAAAACAAAGGCG
>JAQQZS010000039.1:27265455-27287013 GCA_030068045.1 Platyallabes tihoni
TTTTACTTTTACTTGAGTAGATTTTTATAATGGTAACTTTACTTGTACTTAAGTAAAATTTCACTGAAGTAACAGTAACAATATACTTGAGTACAAAATTTTGTTACTCTTTCCACCTCTGCTTATTGGGTACCACAATTGCTACCAAAGTTCAGTATGTAACTAATATGATATATTTATACATACTGTACCATGTTAGATATACACTATTGGCATGGCATGGTATGGTATGATATGGTATGGTATGGTATGGTATGGTATGGTAGGGTATGGTATGGTACGGTACGGTACGGTACGTTATGGTACGGTACGGTAGGGTATGGTATGTTATGGTATGGTATGGTATGGTACGGTAGGGTATGGTACGGTACGGTACGGTACGGTAGGGTATGGTATGGTATGGTAGGGTATGGTATGGTATGGTATGGTATGGTACGGTAGGGTATGGTATGGTATGGTACGGTACGGTAGGGTATGGTATGGTATGGTATGGTAGGGTATGGTAGGGTATGGTATGTTATGGTATGGTATGGTACGGTACGGTATGGTATGGTATGGTATGGTATGGTATGGTACGGTAGGGTACGGTATGGTATGTTATGGTATGGTACCATATTAGATACCTGCTGAACTTTAGTAGCCATTATAGAACCCTACATTATAGTACAATTGCATTCACTAAAATTGTGTAGAAACCTTTGGAAGGTACCCTAACAAGTAAAACTGCACTGCAGAGATTACAATATAAATATTACCAATATGAAGCGATATACCAAAGTATGTGCAATGGTAAAACCAAGTACCATATTTTGGTATCATGTACTATGGTACTGTCAAAAATACCATTTTGCAGTTACCATAGAACTACCCTGGTCCTGAATCTTTGCTGTATATTTGAGAAAATTGAAAAATCTAAATCATAACATGATGCGATGATGTAAAATGCATTTCCCCGGTCATTTAATTTCAACCTAGCTTTATTTGTATAGACTGTTTAACAATAGATATTGCCAACAAAGCAGCTTTCATGAAATCCAGATGTGGATTTGCATCCGAGACCAAGCCAGAGTTGACACTGGCAAGGGAAGTAATCCCTGAGGAGGAAACCTAGAGACTGAAAATGGAACCCATCCCTGTTTTCATCCTGAGATTATACTGTAAATCATCATGCTTCTATAACAGAATAAAGTCAAACAGTAAAAAGTGTGATGAAAGGATGTTCATTATAAACAGACTGTGAATAAGAGTCATGCAATGAGCACAGGGTAGTCTTTTATGATGACAGCAGTAGTAGTTTATAGGTATAGTCATGGCCAGTTTTTAATGCTGCTCTATAATGTATGTAAAGGATAGAAACAACACTTGAAGTTATGCTTCAGAAGGTTAAAATTAGTGACCTGTAACAAGCAAAGCAAACGTTAAAGTGATTGCAATTGATTTAAGACCTGTCCAGGGCATTATTAAAGGAGAAAGCCGAACCATCAACTGTATGGAAGAAATGTGGTTAGGAAAACAATCATAAATGGAGATCACTTAAACAACAGGTGAAGTTGCATTGTAATAAAGTGGACCATAGAAATCACAGCTATTTACTGTATAATAGTGAAAGTAAGAGCATTTCCATGTACACACGCAGTGTGAGGGAAACTCAACAGCTGCATGACCATGAGAAAGCCACTTGTTAGTGACACTCATCAGAAAAATATGCTTGAATTTCTTAGGGAGAATATTTCTCAGGGAGCGATGGGAAAAGGTCATGTGGTCTGATGAGTTCAGATTGACCCTATTCTACTGTAAAGTGATGTGTGTCTGTCACATGAAGCACATGAACCGATGCATTGTGTTACTGTAGGATCTGGGGTTGCTTCAGTTGCTCAGGGCTAGACTTGGCAATCAAATGAAGTCAGCTGATGACCTGAATGTAATGAAAGACTAGTTATCACATCTATGGAGCTTTTTTCTTCTCTGAAAGAGAAGAAAATCCAGGGCCATAATCCAGGACTCAAATTGTTAAACTTTAATGTACACACTTAGCAGTTCTCAGTAGTTCTGTTTATGGTGCTACATGGAAAGGAGTTAGAAGATCATATACTGTAACAATCTAACTTTAACTTTTTGAAAAGTGTCATGCTTTAATTTTATATGAAACTTGTAACACTTTCATTGAAGAATTTTTGTTTATTTCACTAGTATGTTATTGCCAGTGGTGTGGGAAGTACACAAATACTGTACTTAAGTAAAAGAAGACATACAGTATCCTAGGTAAAATATTACTCAAGTACAAGTACAAGACCGCCAGTAAATTTCTAGTACGAAAGTATTTACCTTCAAAATGTACTTGGGTATCAGAATTCCTGGGCTTGTATTGGCTTACTGTAGCCTTTCAGGCCTAGTAAAATATTGAGTCTTTGTCTCTTTTTCTAATTTAATTTTCTAATTTCAAACACCTGCTATGAGTGTTAAGCGTTTTACAGAGGGAAGGCAAATCACACAATTACATATAACAGGTGGCGATATTACTGCTTCAAATGCTACACACCACTGTGGTTATGTAATGCAATGCCATGCAGAAATGTAGTGAAGTAGAAAGTACAGACATTTGTTTCTAGGATGCAGTGGGTTAAAAGTAAAAAGCATCCACTTAAAAAAAAACTACTGAAGGAAAATACAGGTAATACTTAAAAACAGTAATGAAGGAAATGCACTTAGTTACCTTCCACCCCTGATTATTGTTGTTGGGAAATATAATCTAACAAATGCTCGTTGCATCCCACTAGACAGAACTGCTATTCTTTCTTTTTCCTTTCTCTTCACACACTTCATAACACTAACAAAGAAAATATCTATTATCTTATTTTTTTTTTTTAAAATACTGGATGAGTTCATTTCTGCATAGCTTGAGATTTGGTATTATCATGCTGACTTGACATCTTGATTTCATTATAGGGTTGACTGTTAATTGTTGCATAAGCACTCTAATACGGCCTGTTTTTGGCAATAAGAAAGCGAGGGATTAAAGCAAGGGACCGATCCAGGACCTGAGGCAGGCTGAATTAATGGATAGACAAATGGAACAGCATCTGGTTATAATTGCAGAAACTGCTTAGAGGCAGGCAGAGCTTTACGCTACAACACTTTCATATGTGTATCAGAAATGAGCGTATCACAATTCAATTTCGAGATTCATAAAATACATCGATATTACGTAGAAAACGTTGGTAAGGAATACATTACTTGTAGGACCAAACATACAGTATAGCGATTAAGTATATTATATTTCACTATACAAATAAAATCGCTGATCTCTGTTGAATGGATTCTGATTGGTCAGAATGTAGTGATTTTTTAAATACAGTTATGGTTTAAATCACAGGTTTAATATTAATGCACTTGTTCTAATATGTTAATGTTTATATACATATTTATGGTGGATGCTGCACAATTTTTTTTTCTATGAGGCAACAATGTTAGGATTTATTTAAGAAGGAGTCTCAAGCCATAAAGCTGTTAAAAATCTGTTTTATTCCTTTTTATTATTATTTCTTTAACAAGTTTAACCCAGATCTCTACACTATACCAGGGTCTATTAATGCTTCAGCTGAAATACTCCTCAGATTATACAACTCCTTCTGTTTCACTCCTCTTCCAAATGCACAGATTTAGTGTCTATGTAAGTGAGCCACACCCACTACCAGGGGAGTGGGTCTTATTTTATGAGGTCACATTAGGGGGGAAATCTATTTGGCTTGTTAAAACCTCGGCCAATTAAAAAAAAAAAACAGATAATGGGGCAAAAATGCATGGAGTATAATAGATCTCATTTTAAAGGCCAAACGATGTACGGGAGCTTCTTATCTGAATAACTGGAGAAGTCACAATTGTTTAATCATTTAGCAGGTTATTTAGTTAGCTTAGCATATTGCATATTTGCAAATAAAAGCAGTCCGTAAAACACTACACTTAGTCCATGTCAGATATTTCATCAAAATAACATAGCTCTGTAGGTGTTTATACACATAATGGGTGTTACGCCCCCCAGCTGTATAGTCCTCCAGCTTGGGATACCACCGGTGTCTGTATAGCTTTGTTCTGGAATCTTCTGTTACCTCTAAGAAAAACATCTAAGAAATTGTTTTCTATTATATGCAAATTGGCCCTGGATGTGAACACGCATGTGCATGATGTCCTGCAATACTTTTGTGTCAAAATAAGAGCATGCCCCGAGTGTCCCCAGGGCATAATCCAGATCCACTCCAATCTTGACAAGTATAAAGAACTGAAAGATGAATGAATGAATAAAAAATGTGGTGAGCAGTATACAGTATAATAATGTGTCCTGCAGCAGTTTTTGCCAAAAGGTCTAGGATGCGGGAGCAGTTAGGAGCTTAAATGAGTGTAAAGTGAGACACTTTGTACAGTATTACGGCATAGACAAAATAAAGTACTTGGTGATTTATGAGTAGCCCTCACAGAGGTCGGTGTGTTCATAATATTTCCTCTCTTGCCTTTTTTTGCTTTATTTTTATAAAACATACAATATTTAACATCTACTGTATCTCGGGTATGTTTTTGTATAATATTGAATGTTTCCTTTTTGTCCATTTTGAAAGACAACATCTCTTACCTTGCATTTCTTTGACATTTCCTACTGTATCATTCCTGCTCTTTTGCTTTTCTGCTTGTCTTGAACCCGTTTCACCATGAGATCCAGATGTTCCAATGTTTTGGCCCCTTTTTTTTTTTTTTTTTTTTTGGCAGCTGGCTCCAAATAGGGACTTGTATCTTAGTAACAATGGGGGGAAAAAACACAAAAAAGAAGGGGTGAATGAGTTGGTACATCTGTTTGAAAAGATTTTGTCTTTTTTTCCTAACCACATCAGTTTGTCCACACTCTGACCAAGCATTTTTAGGCTTTGTTGGTTAATTTGGACGTAGTGAGAAGAAGGCCTGCTGTTGCCAGGGAAACACAGTGGTGTATTACAGATCTGAAACATCCGAACAATAAAAAAAATCCATTGACCTACTTTTAAATATGCATGCGTGTACAGGGTTCATCATTCTTATTAGGTCAGTGTATAATGCATTGCACAACCCTAATGATCAATATTACTGTATATCATCAGGACAAGCTTTTGCTGTGTGTAATGCATCCTTTAAAAAAATTAATGTCATCTCTGACCCAACCCGAGAAGTCACCCATCCCTGAAAAAACATGATTTGGCTTAATTCAGTAGATAAAGGACTCAAGAAACTACAGTATAGCTCTGTATCCTGTTGATTAAAGTATATTATTTTAGAATTAATATGAAATTTGATATCAATATAGTGTTGATATTTCACTTTTTACTTGGACAGATGACAAGGTACACATTAGCTCTGAATGTCATGTGTGTAATATCATACTATATATCATCCTATATGCTCCACAGATCACATTTTAGGTTCACATCTGGCTCAGAAAACTTTCGGTTCCATTCACTAGCCTGACTTCAGTAATTACTATAATGACAAAACACAAACCACAATAACGTGACTATGAAATCATTCCATCCCCCCCCCCCCCTCCGAGCAAGTGACATTTATCTCAGCCAGTACAGCAACACAATTACTCAATATTGAGCAGACAGAAAGCTGAGAGTTGTGTTTAACATATGGTTGCATTACATCACATGCTGTCTGGATCATTTTAAAAGGTCATGTTTGAAAAGGGAGAAAATATGGATCGGGGGCTGTTTGCTTTGGTAGAAATGCTTGGCCCAAATATAAATGGCCTACTTGGTGGGGAGCCAATGTCTTTTTTCAGTAAGACTGGGATTCGGTGGTGAAGATTTATTGGTATTCAGAGATTCCTTGAGGACTTGAAAGGAGGAAAAAGGCCAGTTGTTCCACATCAAAGCTAGAAAAGATGTCTAGACTGAGTGCTAGTACTATAGAAAATCTGAACATACAATGAAACTGCTAAATCACATGTTTCTGATTTGGTCAATACATTACGAGCGGGATTCAAGTCAAACCGGGACTTTAGGTTGAACAGAATAAGAACATAGTTATGAGAATTAAAAACTCCCTTTATTTCTTCATATAATCCCGTGCTACATTCATCAAGTTAGCCACAAGTGATTAATCCCAGAGGAAATTATTGAGCATCAAAAATCCCGGTTTCACTTGAATGTCCCTCGTATTAACTTTATTATTATTATTATTATTATTATTATTATTATTAAATATTTATGTTTCAATATATTGCCTTAATAAAGCTCTCAATACTCTGGTCCTCTGTGCAGGTCTGGAAGTGTGCAGCATCACTGGACTGAGATCTATAATTTTGTGGCACATCTGGCTTATAAGTTCATCAGGTAAGGAGATTTGTAGCACACAAACAGCATGAGCAGGTTTCACATGAGTGAATCGCATGATTGTTTGATTAGATGAGCTGCATGTTTGATTGTTTCCTTCAGCCCACAGCTTCGGATGTCCTTTATCGTGTTTTCCACCGATGGTCGGATTCTCATGCCGTTGACAGAGGACAGGTGCGTGACCTTACCACTATGAGCTAAGAGGTTTTTCTGTCATCATTTTTCTTAAAGTGGTGCAACATATAACCTTCTTTAATAACAGTTCCTACCATACACTTCAAAGTTTTTTACTTTCACACCAAGACCAGGGAGGCTAGAATTGTTGGGTCCTGTGTTAGCTTGCTGAACCTGCTAGTTCATGCAGGACATTACACTGGATAATATTGTAGTGATTTTTTTTTTTTCCAGAGATGCTGTAGTATGTATATAAAATGTTTTATATATTTTTTATTTTTTACTGCAAATAAAAATGTATATTGGACTACTAAAATGTATGAACATGTACAGCATTCAATTCATCAGGGCTCCCTCCCTCCCTCGCATCTTCCTCTTCAAAATACCAAATAGATTCCCTATGGGGTTTAGGTCAGGCTGGTCTGGTCAAGCTGGAGTCAGTGCTTCAAGAGCCACCACACACAGACGTATCCAGGACATGGGCTCCAACTGCCGCGTTCCTTGTGTCAAGCCACTGTTGAACAAGAGACAGGGGTAGCTCAGTGGTTAAGGCATTGGACTATGGTTCGGAAGATCCCAGGTTCAAACCCCACAACCACCAAGTTGCCACTGTTGGGCCCTTGAGCAAGGCCCTTAACGCTCAACCGCTCAGATGTGTAATGAGATAAAAAAATGTAAGTCGCTCTGGATAAGAGCGTCTGCCAAATGCCTAAATGTAAATGTAAGAGACAACGTCAGAGGCGTCTTACCTGGACTAAGGACAAAAAAGGACTGAACTGAACTGTTGCTCAGTGGGACAAAGTTCTCTTTTCAAATGAAAGTAAATTTTGCATTTCATTCGGAAATCAAGGTCCCAGAGTCTGGAAGAAGAGAGGAGAGGCAGAGAATCCACGTTGCTTGAGTTCCGGTGTAAAGTTTGCGCAGTCAGTGGTGGTTTGCAAAACCCTGTCGTCTGCTGGTGTTGGTCCACTGTGTTTTATCAGGTCCAAGGTCAGCACAGCCACCTACCAAGAAATTTTAGAGAACTTCGTGCTTCCCTTTGCTTACCAGCTTTATGGAGACGCTGATTTCATTTTCCAGCAGAACTTGGCACCTGCCCACACTGCCAAAAGTACTAATACCTGGTTTAAGGACCATGATATCCCTGTGCTTGACCAGCAGACTCGCCTGACCTGAACCCCATAGAGAATCTATGGGGTATTGTGAAGAGAGAGATGCGAGACACCAGACCCGACAACGCAGAAGAGCTGAAGGCCGCTATCAGAGCAACCTGAGCTTCCATAAGACCTCAACAGTGCCACAGACTGATCGCCTCCATGCCACGACACATTGCTTTCAGTTTGAGCTACACTAGCTCTTCTCTTGGATCAGACTACACATCAGACGCCAGCCTTCAGTCCCCATGTACATCAGTGATCCTTGACCACCAATTACCCTATTGCAAGTTTGGTTTTAGAGGACTGGGTCAGAGAAACTCTAAAACTGCAGTTCCTGGGATGTTCCTGGTCTGCAGTGGTCAGGACATACCAAAAGTGATCAAAGTAAGGAAAACTGAGCTGGCGACATAGTCCTGGGTGGCCAAGGCTCACTGATGTGCATGGGGATTGAAGGCTGTGTAGTCCGCTCCAATATAAGAGCTAGTGAGGAAAAGGTTGGATGTGATATAAAGGTGTCAGAACACATACTGCCCCACTGTTATGGTGGCTAAAGAAGATCTACTCAATATAAGGAATGTGTGTCCAAGCTATATGTCTTTGTGTCATTGTTGAAGCTTGCATAACAAGGCATCAGGTTGCATGCAATAAGCATTAAATGCATGAGAAATGTTACATTTCCGTTGCATGACTTCAGCTGGACGGAATACGTTCCGTGTTTAAGGTTAAGGACCCATGCAGTTTGAGGCACAATAAGACAAATGATCTGAAAATGGTCCTGACATTATGATCAATGCCATATGCTCTTACTCTCTGCAAGCCATGGTGTTATCGTATGTCTAGGGAAAGTCCGAAATATTTACTGTCTTCCTGCTTTCCAGTTTCATACATGGCTGCCTTCCAGCTGCCTCTCTAGTTTCGACACCAATGGCATCTAGCAGCAGCGACATCTACAGCTACAGCCGCCGCTTCTCTTAGCTGCAGACACCATTATTCATTTGCTTGGAGTTAAGGACACATAAGTTTTACAGACAACGGTTGATCCGCTAAAAGGGATAGAATGAGACTCAGTCGCATCCAGACTCAGTAGCTCCTTTCCAAACCGAATGGCTGGAGACAGATTTTTGACTCTTTCCTCCAAATGCAGTTTTATTAGGGAAGCTTTCCACACTTATCTGAGCCAAGCTGATGTGGCTCCTGAAGCTCAGCTTTGATTTTCAGCCAATGGATACCCAAATTCTGCTGAGAGATGAACATTCATTCATTCATTCATTCATTTTCCATACCGCTTAATCCTGTGTTCAGGGTCGCGGGGGACCTGGAGCCTATCCCAGGAGACTTCGGGCACTAGGCAGGGTACACCCTGGACAGGGTGCCAATCCATCGCAGGGCTGAGAGATGAACAGAATGTGTATAAGAATAAGAATGAAGTGGTTCACATCAATAAATAAAAAAGTCTCCTATATATTGTACAGTTCTGAGACCTACACAAAGTGTTTATGGACTCTTCTCAGTTTTGATGAAGATGTAATGGTCAGAAGAATTTCAGACTCTTTGATAGTTGATATCTGATGCTTGATACTTTTTTTTTTTACTGTGACATGTGGCTTTTCAACTCTAGGAAATACCACTTAGCTAAGAAGGTTTGTTGATGCACTGGACAATCTGGACAGCATTTTCGTGCCATCCATGTTTAGTGTGTAATTCCTGGGGGTTTTCTTTTTGACAGAGATAAAATTCGTAAAGGTCTGGAGGAGCTCCAGAGGGTTCTGCCAGGAGGAGATACTTTCATGCATGAGGGTATCCAAAGGGTGAGTCAATGGTACCATCCATCTGGGCTTAACTACAGTAAATTAAGTTGGATTTTCATATCTGATTTATTGCTGTTGAAATTTTCACACCGTTCATCAACTTTATGGCAACTTCTGTCTTCTAGGCGAGTGAACAGATTTACTATGGTAACACAGAGGGTATGTTCATCATATTAATATTAGTATCCTCATATGAAATCCCTACAAAAGTTATGAAATTGATCTTTATGATGTCATTACTAAACAGGGTACCGCACAGCGAGCGTCATCATCGCCCTCACAGATGGAGAACTGCACGAGGATCTTTTCTACTATGCTGAAAGAGAGGTATGCAAAAAAAAAAAAATAAATCATTGAATATCCTGTTGACCTTGGTATACAATTCTGTCTTTAACAGACGTTTTCTGCATGCCTGAAGCACAGACTCTTTTTTTCCGATGTACACACATGAGGAAAGAAGAAAAACTAATGAAAAAAACAATGAATCCGTTATGATCTAAACACCAATACCGCTGTCGTTCATCACCTGCTACATAAATACTTTGATGCCTTGTTTTGGACATGAGATAAAAAGGATGATCAATTTACGTTCCATTCGTCTGCCAAGCTTGCAATGAAACAAAAAAGGTACTTACTGCACATCTGCACAGACAGGAATTCATCTCAATGAGATCAGTCAAAACGGCTACATTCAAGAGTATAATTCGCAACACAAGAAACTAAATGAACAAAATTTTCTATCTAAGATGGAGCTTGGATGAGAAAAAGAAAATATTGTAGCAAATGTGCGGAAAAAGTACAGATTAAAAATCCTATGTTTAAAGATAACAGTTCAGTATAACATCTATTCACTACTACTAACTATTTATAAAAACAGGATAATTACTCAATTAATAACAAAAACTTATTTTTACTGAAATAGTTTCGGAAATCTCATAACCATTATATTAATTTATAGTCTTCCATCAGGTCTTGACATCACACCTCCCCAGCACCACATGTCCCATTCTCCTGAGTACTACAATACTTCAATAGCTCTTCCTCTTTATATAATGTACCTCAAAGCGAAGTCAAACTAACAAATTTTTGTTAGTCTTACCAACTCTTAAATGTGCACATTATTTTTGTTTCATGCTTACATTGATTTTGTGATTGACTTTTACCTTTCTTCCAAGCCTTCATTTACATTTCTGACATTTGGCATAGACCCTCATCCAGAGCTTCTTACATTTATCTTAGTAATACGATCAGATGAGGGTTGAGGGCGTTGATCAAGTGCCCAGCAATGGCAGTTCTTTCGATCTGATCTCATTACTTTCTCATTAGTAGTCCGACGGCTTAACCATTGAGCTATCCTCTACCCCAATGCCGAACCTCCTAGACCTCCTTGTACCTCACAAAATCGGCCACCTGCCTAATACTGAGTAGGTCCTCCTTAAGCCACCAAAACAGTAATGACCTATGTATTCTGACACCTTTTTATTGAAACCGTACATTGTCCCTTTCCTCAATTTAAGCTACACTAGCTCTTTTATTGGATTGGACTACATGGCCCAGCCTTCGCTCCACAAGTACAATGACCCTTGCCCAACTCATAAACCTGTCAATGGTTTACTTGTTTTTTCTTTCTTGGATCACTTTTGGTAAGTCCTGACCACTGCAGTCTGGGAACATCCAACAAGAGTTTTGGAGTTGCTCTGACCCAGTGGTCTAGACTTCACAATTTGGTCCTGGTCACAAGAGGTACACGTACAATATCTCAGGTTAGCCACACTTGAAAGTGGGTGGGATATATCAGGCAAAAAGTGAATCATTTTTCCTTAAGTTGGAAGCAGAAAAAAACAAGCCAATGTAATTATTTGATCGACTTTGACAAGGGCCAAATTGTGATGTCTAGACGACTAGGACAGAGCAATTCCAAAACTGTAGCTCATGTTTGATGGTCCTGGTCTGCAATGGTCAAGACCTACCAAGAGTTGTCCAAGGGTGAATAGGCTCATGGCAAGCGAAGGCTGGTTGCAGCACTGGTTCCAAGAGAAAGGTGTCAGAACACACAGTGCATCACTGCTTTGGCAACAAGAGGAGGACCTACTCAGTATTAGGCGGGTGGTCATAATGTTATTTTACCTTGTGCCTCTTATACATGCTGATTCACTGACTTTGTATTTCTTCCCACCAACCCTATTTTTGTGTTGCTTTGTCAGGCCAATCGTTCCCGAAGCCTGGGTGCCTCAGTCTATTGTGTCGGGGTGAAGGACTTCAATGAAACACAGGTGCGTATTGATTCACTGTAGTTTAGAATAGACTTGAATTCATTCAGAAATTGAAAGCCTGGTAAATTTGAGAGCCAAACATAAGACACAGCAGCTTGTTTTGCTGCAGAATATGACCGTTTTTGTAATTTGGTTACAGCTTGCCAAGATTGCAGACAGCAAAGATCATGTTTTCCCAGTGAATGGTGGGTTTGAGGCTTTGCAGAGTGTGATCGATTCGGTAAGGGTTTCTGTGCTGCATTACCAGTGACAAATGTACAAATGCATGAGCTATGACTTACAGTTGTTATTAAGGGAACTTCTACCAAATGCTTTGAAATTAGAAGGCTCTGGCAGTGGCTTATAATGAATCATGACCAACTTACACACATACTACACAAGAATTAAGAAGGGTTTGCTATGGTTTTGATACATAGATAAAGCAAAGGAAGAGGGTTTAAGAAGATGGTGCAGTTAAATTTGTATCTGCTATTGAAGATGTGTAATAATACAAAGCACACTCGGTATCTATACTTCCATATGTGTTCCTTTCAGATCCTGAGAAGATCCTGCATAGAGATCCTTGCAGCAGAACCTTCCAGTATTTGTGCTGGAGGTGAGCCATGTAATGTGTCCAACCTCCATTCATACACCACGTTAAGCTTCAAGACTAGACCATACACAGATTTTTAAACATCTGTGTCAAATAAATAAATAAATAATTTGCTGCCGCCGTGTAAAGCTTAGTGGTTAGCATCGCCTTCCAATTCCAGGGTCCACATTTGATTCCCGAGTCAGGGTCTGTGTGCATGAAGTTTGCACCCATAGTGCTTGGTGGGTTTCCTCCGGGTACTCTGGTTTCCTCCCACAGTCCAAAGACATGCAGATTAGTCTAATTCACATTCCCAAATTGCCCGTAGTGTGTGAAAGTGTGTGTGCCTTGCATGGGATCGACACTTCCAGTCCAGGGTGTACCCCGCCTTGTGCCCAAAGTCTCCTGAGATCCAGTCTCCCTGCATACAGGATTAAGCTGTATAGACAATGAGTGAGTGAGTGAGTGAGTGAGTGAGTGAGTGAGTGTTGCTATACTGTATAAGCCGGTCATGACCT
Source organism: Platyallabes tihoni (assembly GCA_030068045.1). NCBI lineage: Eukaryota > Metazoa > Chordata > Actinopteri > Siluriformes > Clariidae > Platyallabes > Platyallabes tihoni. The sequence continues at coordinate 27,278,313 of JAQQZS010000039.1, forward strand.
GAGACAAGGTCTTGACGTGACCATCCGATGTGAATTTTGGGATCACTCAAAATCAAACACCAACTCAGTTATAACAGTGGCAGTCACAGTTCTGGGACCAGATGAATAACTATGACTTCAGCTAAAGCTTACTGTCTGAATTGTCTCAGTGTTTATGTCTGTTGGAGACAATAAGTGCTTCACTGAAGTTGTCTGGTGAAGAATGTGCTTATGGCTGGAACTCTTAAAAGCAAGCTTGCGAGATAAAAGAAGCCTCAAGGATCCTTTTCTTTCAAGTCTGCAGAACAATGCTGAGTATGAAGAACAGAACTGAATCAAGGATCTTCAAGCAGAGACAATTGGATAAAGTGAGCTGAGAGTGAAGAGTTTTTTTTATAGGCAGATTATTGGATTCTGCATGTCTCTTCGGTTTTCTAGCACTCTGGGCTAAGATAAGAGAGTAAATCAAAAACAAAATGTTGCCGTTCAATTCACGTCCTCAAATAGAACTGTGGAGTCAGCGTTATGGAGAGCAGCTGCTCTCTTTTCTTTTTTGATAATTGTCTGCAAATTGCACCCTCTTTTCAAGGTTTTGTGTCGTTTGGCTTTGGTTATGTTAAATTTGTTATGTCGTCAGAGGAGCTACAAATGTCGCTCGCCACAAAGTGCCTCTCAAAGTCTCTGGTGAAACAGACTCTTTTTTAAAACCACAGTGGTCAGAATGGTGAGGTTTTCAGGGGATCGTACTAATGTTTCTGACCTTGAAGAATGCTGGAAATCTGGACTAAAAGCCAACACACAATCTAAAGTCCCAGACACTTACGCTGAAATCCAGTGATGGCTTTCTATGCAAAAAAATGTCCTCATTCACAACTCTATACATCTTCATTACATACAAATTCCATTAAAAAACACCAACTACCTCTATTGAATGAGTAACAAAACAGGTTTGTGGAAAATGCCACTTGATTAAAAACCTGTTTCGCTAATTTGCACACCTTCCAAAATACATTGCAACTGTGATGCAGTGACCAAGCAAGAGATGCACTATATGGGCAGAAGTGTTCGGCCAAATCTGCAATAACATTGTATGCAAATACATACACTTCACTATGGAGTTGGTCCCTCTTTTGCAGCTATAACAGCTTCCACTCCTCTTGGAAGGTTGTCCACAAGATTTTGGAGTGTTTCTGTGGAAATTTGTGCCCATTCATTCTGTAGAGCATTTATGAGGTCAGGCACTGATGACAAGAAGGCCTGGCTCAGAATATCTGTTCCAGTTCACCCACAGGTTCTCGATGGGGTTGCGGGCCAGTCAAGTTCTTTCACACCAAACTCTTTATAGTCTTTGCTTTGTGCACTGGGACACAGAAAAACCTAAATTCACTAATTAACACATTTGGCCAAATACTTTTATCCATATAGTGTAACTATTGATTAAAACAGGACCTGCAAGTAGTAATCGGGTGTTTGGGGCAGGAATCATGCTTACCTATTCTCGAAATAGAAGCACCAGAAACGAGGTTGCGAGGTTTTACCCCAAATTAAGCTAACTTGTCAACTAAACCTGGTTAATGATTTTTTTTTTAACACAGCTAAACAAAGGTACTGCTATACTCCTATGGTATAGCAGCCTATAGCATAAGTCAGGTGTGTGTTTGTTTGAGGTTATGTCATTATTCATTTCATCCTGTTCCACCAGAATTTTGGGTCACATGCTGCTGCGTATGACAATACCCAAATCCTTAGCATACCTGTTTAACTACTGTACCATCATAATTTATGATACAGGACCAGGCATATCAGCCAGACATATCAGACTGCGAGATGTATCATCCTTTTTTTCATATAAATTCTTGAAAATTTACTTCTGTAATGCCTTTGTTCCTCCTTCTTCCACAGAGTCATTCCAGGTTGTTGTGAGGGGGAATGGCTTCCTTCATGCCAGAAATGTGGATAAAGTCCTGTGCAGCTTCAGAATTAATGACACCCTCACCAGGAGTAAGTTTGATTGTTCCATAATAACTTTGCTAATGCTAATAATCTAATGAATAACTTCAAGAATATTTGATTAGAAATCAGTACCATGAAATTAGGTACCTACTTAATATTGTTATAAAAAGTAATTATAGATTTGTATAAACTAACATGAAATTAACAAAATCTCTTGGTATGACTAGGAACAAATATTTTATAGGCTTGTTAGACATATTTTTTTTTATCACATATCAAAATATATACAGTATATATAAATGTATACATACTGTATGTATGCTTATAAAAGGGTATAACTATATTTCATATGAACTTGCACCAAAAACATAAAAACCAAACATTATATCAATTTAAATTTATAATTCATATGAAAATCATTTGTTACTGTTCCATTCATAGCTAGCAATTTTTTATGTTGTAGTGGGTTTTTTGTACTTCTATGTGGTTTTGCTAATGAACCCAGCTTTATAACATTAGGCATTTCATTTAAACAATTTGAATACTACACATTAGCTTGTGATCACCAGTTATGCCAAAACTAAACATATTTTAGCGGTTAAAAATCTTACCAACTTGTCTATATTAGGTTCAATAGTAAACTTTTATTGGCCACATTGTTTTCTGTTATCTATGCATTCAAAAACACTGTTGGTGAAGTTTTTAGTCTGCTTTTCAATCTATTAAATAAAAAAAGGAGAAATGTGAAATTAACACATTTTAATAGCTTTTCTAGCTCTCCTCTAGATGTCTAAGCCCGAATTTCCACTTTCATGACAAAACATGTCATGTGATAACAAAGCATGGAGTGCTTCCAGATGGTATCAGTGGTAAATGAGCTCTCAGCACTTTGTCTGTAATTTTTGTTCAATGTGCATATTAATATCAGTACCATCTGCAAGTTTCATCTGCAAGTTAATGAAGAGTGGGACTGATTATTTACTAATACTAATTATTTTAAGTCCTGAAAGATATAAAGCACTGGTGGTTATCACAGATCTCGCCATAAAAATCTATAGACCCTTGTAGTGTACCTTAAAACTATTTTAAAGTAATGGTTTTTATTGTACTGTACCAAGGCACTTTCCATGCCTTTACATACAGTATTGCCTTAGCTTTGCCTTAGTGCCTCATTGCTGTGCAATACCTAATGACATCAGGAGATGTCAGAGTCATGGCAAGCATTGATATTTAAGCCATAGAGTTTGTTGCAAAAAGAAGGAGGTGGGCTTAATGAGGCATGACTGTATTAAGCTTTGACTACTTCATTTTACTAAGCAGGCATTGAATTGCTGAATAGTAGTAATTGCATAAAATTGGTTCAGTCAAAAGTAAAGACCAGTTCTGCATCTGTTCTCAATATTACCATCAAGCACTAGCTTTAATGGCTGCTTCACTCTCCATTCTGCCTTCAAACAAAACAGTTTGTTAATCATTTGTAATCTCATCCTGTCATCCAGTCTCAAGTTAACCTTCCTAGCCTGAATTCTCCAAAACCACTTAGAATTTATTCAGCATATTTGTAAAGACACATATATATGATTCTGTCTGAACCTGGGTCGTTCATGAAAAGCTCAAATCTGTCTTACTGTACAATGTCTAAAACTTTGCCTCTTCCTTTTTTCCTTTTTAACAGTTAATTGCTAAATACTCAATTTACCCTATTGTTCAAATCAATACTTATTAATGGCCAGGCATGCATCAAAAGAATCACTACCACCATCTCGACTCCATGGTCCCACATCCTTCAGCTCAGTGGCTGGAAATCAATTTGCCATTTGAGAGGAAACTTAAATTTTCCTCTCACATTTAATTAAAAGGGGGGAGGAGTACAATGCTCCATCTTCAAAACAAATTATGGGTAATTGTTCATTAATATGGACTTGCCAGTGGTGGCTCCGGTGCTTGAAGCTTTGGGTTGCTGATGGGAGGGTTGGGGTTTCAAGCTTCACCACCGCTGGGTTGCCACTATTGGGTGCTTGGGCTCTATGCCCATATACAGTATAATATCCAGGCGCTGAGATGCAGGGCATACTTAGTGCCAGTCCCAATCCTGGACAAATGGGTGGGTTGTGGCAGGACGGGTATCCGGTATATAAAACCTGTGCCAAAAACAAATGATCCGATGTGGAGGAGGCTCAAAGAAAGGGGAAAAAAAACAAGAACAGAACCATTCATTAATAAAAACCACATGTACAAAATTAATAATCTCTGATAAAAAACAGTTGAATAAAATTTATTGCGTTAAAATAAAACAAATCCTGGAAGGAATAGAATCTTGTTTTATGCTAAACCTGAACCATTTACCCACGTGCAATAATGGGACTAAATCAAATTAAAGGAATCGTACTCATCGGATAAACACATTTGTTCTCAAGTCCTCCTCTCAGTCGCTTTCTCATGTATTAATTTTCCAATCCTTAAAAGGAGTAATTAAAAGGCAAGGAAGAGCAGCACCTCTCTTCTGGCACTGTTGATTTTAGAAGTAGTCACCTGCAGCTCGTTTGTCATCAGGCGCTAAAAGAATTCCTGTAAAACTCTGTTGAATATAATGATTCATAAAGAAATCATATTAATCAAAAAGCCGAAGTTTGCATTATCATGTTACTGACCTTCAGTTCACTTTGGCGCATCACTCGGTAAACAGACTGTGGTGAAATTTTGCATTGTCATTTTCCTCAATAATGTATCAAGAACGCTTGTGCACATGTTTTTCATTCATTCATTCATTCATTCATTTTCTATACCGCTTAATCCTATGATCAGGGTCGCGGGGGACCTGGAGCCTATCCCAGGAGACTTCGGGCACTAGGCGGGGTACAAAGTAAAATAGGACATTCCTCTCTGTGCTATGAGTAAACAAGTCAACAAAGCAAAACAACACGTTGCAGAACCCGGTGCCAAGCGCGTCCTGGTGCTGCATCAAAGGCACCCAATGATCGAATCCTCTTGAAACCAGACTACATTCTGCATGAATACATGTTTTGGGACTTGACACTCAGACCCCCCCATTACAATAATCGTTCCTTTTACCCAGTTCATGTGTGTGACAGAGGTGATGACCTTCAGAATGTAATATCTCAAACAATTTGTCTTGGCCCTCATGATCTCTTGGTTCCCCATATCTTTTTATTCTTTTCCCTCTGGAGCACTTTATCCAGCATGATCACACAGGCGACGTGTCGTTTCCTCAGACGTGTGGTATGTCAAACTCTGGCCAGAATAAACAGTCAAGTCCTGGCCTACAACACAGAGAGAATCATTTTCCATTACAATTATTAAGCTGAAAGCTACACAACAACTGCACCCATCACTCTGACTAGATTATAAATATCCTCAAGCCTTAAGGTTCCATATAAGCAATTAACATTATTAGTTTTACTCATTCCATGCTTTAAACACTTAACATTCTTCTACTTTTTTATTTTGCAGTGGAAAAGCCGTTAGTAGTGGAGGACACGTACCTGTTGTGTCCTGCTCCGGTACTTATAGAAGAAGGAACGTAAGTCATTTTCTTTATAAACAAGATAATATGTTGTTAAATTTAACATGATTTGTTATGATTATTAAACCAAACTGTACAGTATATAAAGGGTGTTCAAGTTAAACTGGGACTTGTGATGAAATTTCTTCTGATGAGACGGTGTTGAGACTCTCAGTCACAGTAAAACATTTGAATGGTGCAAACGTTTTAAAGAAGACCATACGTCCATGAATGGCCGTCCTGGCCGAGGTTGTTCAGAACCCACTGTAGTCGATCCCATGAACATTCAGAGAGTGAAAATCAACTGACCACTTCTCGCCAACTTGCACATCTGTCTGTGGGAACTGTACACACACACACACACTCATTCACCAACACCACTTGCATATTACAGGTCTTTGGCTGGGAGTTAGTGCCACATCCCTCCCATACAGTCCTGATCTCACTTCAAGCCATTTCCACATCTTTGGGCCATCAAAGGAGTTCCTGGGAGGCCAGCGTTTCAGACATGAACCAGTAATCAGTCTGATCATGGCTCTTGGATCTTGATGGTATCCAAGCACTAGTGAAATTTTGGGATCAGTGCATTGCTGTAGCAGGGGATCGTTTAGAGAAATAGTGTTATTTTATTAGAATACCAAAAGTCCCAGTTTGACTTGAACACCCAACGTAATTCTCTGAACTAACATGTGTGTTGTTCTAGGGTGGCATCCCTTTATGTGAGCATGAACGAAGGTCTTAGCTTCATCTCAAGCTCTGTGACCATCACCACCGTGAGCTGTGTAAGTCATGTCTGCTTGCGTGTACTTGGGAATGCAGATCTTTCAAATGAGTTGAACAACAACTCGTTGAACAAACTATTCTTAAAATAGGTTACTACAGCCATTAGACCAGATTTATAAATTGAAGCTTGATGCAAATCAGCAAAAACAAATAAATGTGTCTCTGATGATAATAATAATGCTTGTAAATTAGTTCCTAGTTTTTGGAGAAGTACAGTACAACGGGCTTTTCACATGCCACAAATGAAGAACCCCAAAATAAGCTCATAAGCTCTGTTATGTCACAGATCTCATCTCACCCATTTTATATTTCATTCAAACTGTGTTTTTTCTTCTCGTAAACACTACCTGTCGCTAAGTTAGATGTCCCTCTGTTATCTTTACAGTCTGATGGTACGATCCTGGCTATAGCGCTGCTGATTCTGATGCTCCTCCTGGTGTTGGCTCTTCTCTGGTGGTTCTGGCCTCTTTGCTGCACTGTGGTATGGAGTCTTGACTGTAGAAAATTGCATTTCTGAATTATTGTTTTCGGAAAATAGACTCTGATTTGTTGATGCCTATTGGTTTATCTGGGGTACTGGGTCGCCTCAAGGCTAAAGCACATAAAGCAGCCAAATTAGAAAAAAAGTGCACATAGTAGAACAGTCCATCCATCCACCTAAGAACCGCTGTAGACCAACTAGAGACAGTGAAGGCCACTGGTGATCACCATTGTATGTTATGCAGTGCCATTTTACAACCGTGATAGGACCTCTGTTCAACATTTACACACACTACTGGCAATTTGGGAACAACTGTGGGAGGAAACCTCAGTACCTGGAGAAAACCCACCAAGCACAATGAGAACATGCCATCTCCATGCACACAGACCCTGAGGCGGGAATCAAACCCCAGACCCTGGAAGTAAGAGGCCACTACGCCGCCATGCTGCCAGTAAAACAACTCTTGAAACAAATTCAACTAATAATTCCTTTTTTGTACATCCAGGAACCATGGGTACTATTGTTTTGTCTCACAATTCAAAGCGATTCACTGTAGGCTGATGGGAGTTGCAATAAAATATACAGTGATGTAATTACTGTGCCACCACACTTTTCCCACCATGTAATGTGACCCTCAATCCAAGTGGACAACCTGCAAGTTAAGAGTAGATAAAATGGTACCATGTAGTGGTTCGCACTGTTGCCTTGCACCTCCAGGGTCGGGTCTGTGTGCATGTATGTTCTCCCCGTGCTTGGTTGGTTTCCTCCACGTACTCCGGTTTCCTCCCACAGTCCAAAGACACACATATTAGACTTAGTGACGTTCCCAAATTGCCTGTAGTGTGTGAATAAGTCCCCTGAGTTAGGTTCCAGGTTCCCTGTGACTGTGTACAGGATAAGTGATATAGACAGATACACCATGTTAGGTGTTACACTGAGCTTCATTGGTGAGATGTCTGCACCCAATATTGGGCCTCTCCCCAGAGATCTCTAAACTTTAAAACTAGTTTGTTGGGGCAAGAGGCAGGCATCAACCAGCCATCAAGGCCATCAAGCCATCAGCAAAGAAAGCTGAGGTGATTTAGACAAGGCTGCAGAATGGATACTGTACAAACATCTATGGAAGCAGCAACTTACTAAGTTGAAGATCCAGAGAGTCATGGAGTTCCTTTCAGGAAAACCTGGTCCAAACATGTAGAAGAACTTAACCTCTCCATGCCAGAGTCATCACCACTAATCTCACGACATGGAAATGCAAGAAGTTGCGAGATCCAGTGGCCACCACAGCAGCTTACCTGTTCAGGAGTAAATTCCATCCTGACTCCATCTGAGGTAGTAATTGAAGAAGAAGCTGCACTGAGCAAAGGGAAATCAGGTTCTAGTAGTTAGTCATTGGCATATTACGACTTTAAACAATGTCAGGTGGCAAATGCTTAATTTATTTAATCCAGGTTTGTTTTGGTCTTGCCATGGCGCAAGGCCTGAATTCTGCTCAACTGAATTGCTATGAGCTTCAGCAAAGTGAAATGAGACCCAATTTCATGGCTTTTTTACATTTAAACGGGTTGTTAAACCACCGCTGAGTCAATTTGACTCATACACAGGCTGGCGTGTGACAATTCCTGGTGTGTCATGGATTATTTTAACCTTTGAATAGTCAAGGTCGTTGAGGTCACAGTCAAAGGGAATGTGGAGCTGCTTTTGCAGTTTGCTATTTTAGGAGCATGGAAAATGAAGAGAAAACTGAATGCAGAGGTGAAAATTTCTCAGAATTAGTTTCAAAATTGTCAGTCATCATCATTCAGTCATCTTCTATACCGCTTTATCCTCTATTCAGGGTCGCGGGGACCTGGAGCCTATCGCAGGAGGCTTAGGGCACAAGGCAGGGTACATCCTGGACAGGGTGCCAATCCATCGCAGGGCACACACACTACGGTCAATTTGGGAACACCAATTAGCCTAACCTGCATATCTTTGGACTG
>JAQQZS010000039.1:27287113-27297801 GCA_030068045.1 Platyallabes tihoni
TGTACAGGACAGTGGTGAGACCAGCGATGCTCTACGGCTTCGAGACAGTGGCACTGAAGAAAAGACAGGAGGCAGAGCTAGAGGTAGCAGAGATGAAGATGTTGAGGTTCTGTTTGGGAGTGACAAGGATGGATAGGATCAAGAATGAGGACAACCCATGTTAAATGTTTTGGAGATAAAGTCAGATAGGCCAGATTGAGGTGGTTTGGACATGTTTAGCGGAGAGATTGTGAGCATATCGGTAGAAGGATGCTGAGGTTGGAACTAGAGACCTGCACTCCCGCAGGAGTACCGCGGGACCCGTGGGACCCGCGGGACCCAGCGCACGGAGTGCGGCGCGGGACAAGATTTGATGGCTGAATGCGAGTGCGGGCGGGAAGGTCCTCATGTGTGTGCGGGATGCGGGAGAATAAAATTAATCGCGGGACTCCCACAAAATGGAATTATCTTAAAATATATTTATTGAAAACAAATATTATTTATCAACTCAGTGGCGGTTCTACACTGAATTGCTCCCCGGACGAGACTCCCCGGATTTGATGGCTGAGGGCACAAGGCAGGGTACACCCTGGACAGGGTGCCAATCCATTGCAGGGCACACACGCATATGCACATTCACACACTCTTGCACACACTACGGTCAATTTGGGAACACCAATTAGCCTAACCTGCATATCTTTGGACTGTGGGAGGAAACCGGAGTACCCGGAGGAAACCCACCAAGCACAGGGAGAACATGCAAACTCCATGCACACAGAGACGGGAATCGAGCCTGGCCGGCGACAGTGTTAACCACTACACCACCGTGCCGCCTTGTTTCGAAATTGTACCCCGAAAAAATAAGATCCTTCTTTTCATTACAGATAAGCTAAATATATGGAAGTAACTGTTCATATATGGCAAGGAAGCGTTGTTTGTAGAGCATGTCTAAAATACAGGTGGTATGGTAGGGTAGTGGTTAGCACTGTCGCCTTGCACCTCCAGGGTCTGGGTTCGATTTGCGCCTCGGGGCCTGTGTGCATGGAGTTTGCATGTTCTTTCTGTGAAATCCCTGCGATGGATTGGCATCCTGTTCACCTCGTGCTCACCTCGTGCTCTGGGATAGGATCCAGGCCCCCCTTTATCATGTATACATGATAAAGCGCTATACTGTAGATGATGAGTGAGTGAGTGAGTCTGAAGTACACATAATGCTTTTCTTCTACTTGTTTTGAAATCCCATTCCCAATCTCCTGATAATATTTATTCACGCAGAAGCTTAAGCTGAGATCGAACCAGTTTGGAATGCGTGTCTGGAAAGATAAGATGTTCTGAGAAAGTGTTTCGTTCTTTGGTAATACAACTTGGAAATTAGCTAAGAGTTTTTGGAGCAAAGTTCACACACGGCCATAGAAGCGAAAAGCCACATGTTCGAATTCCCAAAGCTGCTCTTTATAACCAGGAAAACACATTCCGTGTTCCACGCTGAACAGTTTCTCCACTAGGCATTTACAGAAGCTCATCTCTACTCATTATATATAAGTAATCATGTTTTGTTTTTCTTTTCTTTTTTTAAAATGATTTCCACCCCCCTTCTGCTACTGGAATCCTTTCCATTTGTTTGAAGGCCGCGTGATTTGCCTAGCACTGTTTCGGAAAGTTGTGCTTTAGCTTTTGGAAGGATCGAAAGGAAAATATTTCTTAGTCCGTTTTTTCACATTCACGGATATTTATTCCATTGGCAAGCACCAGCTGGCTCAGATGCCATGCTGTAACCTTAGCAAACCGTGCGACTCAGGAGACATCGCACCATGTATAAGAAAGCCTTTGAAGATTCGAAACTCGCAAAAACACGCCCTGGTACTTAAAAGAGTATTTGTTGAATGATACAGCCTGAGAGATCTCAGTAAATATGTCAATTAGTCAAAATAACTTGCTTTCAAAGCCAAGTGGAAAAACACAGAGCAGACGACCTTCTGTCACCATAACATGTTTTCGAAAATACGTCTGCTTCTCTGAACCGTTGCTCAAGTGTGATTCTCTGAAGTCCACCAAAACAAAAGCAGATTGGTTAAACCCACACAGGTATCATGTGATTTGCTCACAACAGAGCTTCGCGTGAGGAAGAATTCAATCCCAACCCCCCTCTCTTACCTCAGCCTCACTACCAGTCTCCGGGTTTACTGATCTGGCACACACATTTCTGGGTTACTCCAACTTGTAACTTGTAAATACCCTAAAAAAAACAAAAACACAAAAACACACACACACGCAGACAGGAATTCTTCATCCATGTGTTTTGTGCAGTCCGGTTTCCTGGCACATACCGAACACATTACTCCTGATATGTTGGTGCAAAAAGATATAAAGCGTGTTTTGCCTTCAGGGGAACATGTGGTCTGGCATGGCATAGCAAGACCATTCACGTGAGGTTGTTTATCTCCCTCATGTCTCACCCATTCCTTTATGTTTTTTCTCTCCTCTTTACCTTGTCTGTCTCTCCAGATTATCCATGAACCCCCACCACCTCCGAAAGAGGACAGTTCGGTAAGTCCCTCATGTCAGTCTGTTGTGATTATTTAAAATTTATACTGTATAAGCTTTGCTCCACAGGAAAGTCTTCAGGATAGTAGACATGGTGCTTTCTACTTCCCTAGTAAAATGACCAGCTGTAGGTTTTGTTTTTTTTTATCTGATTACCGGTATGAGAGGGGCAACAAACAGAGGATTATAGTGGAACAGATGTTTCTAGCTGCTTTAAAGGGCACCTGTTATCATTTTTTCAGACATTCAGTCTCCAGCGTGCATATACAGACAAAAGGGAATTACAAGAAAGTCTTTTTGTCCTTTTTCTATTTTAATATTGACTGTGGTTTAAACAAGCCAATTAGATTTTCCCCTATTATGACCTCATATAAGAACATTCTCTCCCCAAGCTTGTTGCTCAGAAGGAGTATGAGGTATGAGGTATGACAAAATGCATTATCCTAGAGTTATTTCAGCCAGATCATTAACAGTCCCATCCTTTAAAGGAGCTCTGAGACCTGTGTTCAATTATTAAAGAAGTACTAAAATATGGGGGCGGCGCTGAAGGCTCCCATCTCCAGGGTTGAGGATTTGATTACCGCCTCGGGGTCTGTGTGCATGGAGTTTGCATGTTCTCCTCGTGCTCTGTGGGATGCCTCCGGGTACTACGGGTTTTTTCATGGTCCATTGGAGTTAACAAAGGGTGTGCCCTGTGATAGATTGGCACCCTGTCCATTGTGTACACAGGCTTTAATTTGATGTCAACTCTCGAAATCCTGTTTGAAAATTACTTCTATCGCAGTTGATGGTCTCTTACTGCGTGGTTTGTCTTCATTGCAGATGTTCCCTTCATTAAACTTCTTCATCCGTCTGTGCAGATTGCTCATCGCATCATTTTCAAACAGGATTTGAGAGTTGGGTTCAGTGATATAGACGATGTTGAGTAGTTACTTTGTATAGAGGAAGAGTTACTCTACCAAGTAGAATGACCTATGTCAGTTTTGCATGACTTTCACTATTATTATTATTGGCAAATAACTTAAATAGAAGAAAGGAATACAATATGTCACACCACCTTATCGTTGATTAAACTTATTTCCCTGTAACACCACATCACATTATATTTTTATGATAGCATATGTGATGATAGCAAAATATGATGATAGCATCATAAAATGGCCATGAGAATATTTTTCAGTGTCCAGCTTTTATTTTTTATACCCACACATCCAGCAATAGAGATATTTTTCACATAAGCAAATCATGTGAGAAGGCTACGTATGATTAAGCTTAGGCTGCAGATTAGTGTTTACTTTTAATGGAATCCTACACGTGGGATCCATGGCTGTTTTTAATCTCATTTCTGCAAGAATAATGGAAGGTGACATTTAGAAAACTACTGATTTCGCCCTGGAACTAGGTGTATTTCGGACATTTGGAAAAGATTTGCAAATACTTCCTCATCTAAGGCAGTCGAGTTAAAGAGATGTTATGCACTGAGGTATGGTGAATATCCCAGCTTTTTGTTAGTAGGCTGGGGTCAGACATTATAATACAGCACCCCTGGAGTAGACAGGGTTAAGGGCCTTCCTCAATGGCCCAACCTGGCAGGGCTGGGGCTTGAACCGCCAACCTTCACTCTCACCACTGCACAAACGTGTAATGTTGATAAATTTCCATAAAGCACAATCCTGCGTTTTGTAATTGCCCTCTGTAAAGTCATGTGACACACACTGTATTTGCCACCACTTAGAACTATGATTTTTTTTTTTTTAAGTATAAACAGGACCAGTTAGCCCTACAGTAATCACTGTCCTCAATGCACAGAAAAGCATCATAACAAACAAGCGATTCAGGTTTCTTGTAAAAGGTTTTAATTAACAGCTTCAGTTCATGACCATGTGGTTTGGAGTTTTATTGAACAAAGATGACTGGCTTTCTCCTCACATGAAACAAATTTATGTGGTTTTTTGAATGGATATGGACTAAAGATGAAGTTAGAAAAAGAGAAACGTCTTTTTATCTGATCTGTATACAAGTAGAGGTTGTGACAAAAATAAAGCATAAGAGTGTTGTTGTTTGTTTGTATGTTTTTACATTGGATGGATCGTAGAGATTTAGTAATTAAAAGTATTATGTTTAATATTGAAAGTTTTAATATTGAGCATTTTCAAATGCACATGTGGGGGGGACTCATAGGATTGGGACTAAACAGCTGTGGTTCCATAAGAAAACCACTTGTTAGTGAGACTAATCAGAAAAAGGGCTTCAGTTTGCTATGGAGCATGAAGCTCAGTCAGGGTAAGAAGGGAAGATCATGAAGTGATGCACCCATCATGCATAGTGTCCACTGTACAAGCCTCTGGAGACAGTGTTGTGATCTGGGGTTGCTTCAGTTGCTCAGGTCTAGACTCAGAAACATTATGCGGCAACAGTGCAAAGTCAGCTGACGACCTTAATGTACTGAATGAGCAAGTTATCACATCTATGGAGTTTTTTTCTTTCCGGCAGCACGAGGAATCATTTTTGCACATGAATCAGCCACCACATTGCACATCGTGATCAGAAGTCAGAGTTAGCTCAATTAAGTCATTGGACTTCGGTTTGGAAGGTCCCAGGTTCAAACCAATACAACCACCAAGTTCCCATTGTTGGGGCCTTAACCCTCAACTGATCAGATATAATAAGAGATCAGGTATAATAAGAATATATATATATATATATACGTTGCTCTGGATAAGGGCATCTGTCAAATGCCTAAATATAATTTTAAAAAATAGTTTAATAAAAACTAAAGGCTAGTGAATTAAATCTTAGCATGTATGACCTTTTAAAGTTTTTATGTTAGAAGACGTTCAGTGTTAGACGTTTAGACAGACTAGTGAGTTTTATTTTTTGTGAAGAAATGACTGTTATATAACGGTTGCTTTGACCGAAGTGATAACAGGAACAAACTGGTTTTGTGGAAGTTTCATTAAATGTAACCCAAAACAATAAAATGTAATTAGTCATTACTTCAGGAACTTGCTGTTTCTGGAAAGCGATCAACTTCGGGGTGGTAATAGTGACTCTGCTTCACTTGAAGTTCTAGTCCATAAATTGCAGAATAAAGTATCTATTATACTGTAAATCACTTGGCGGGATGCATTAACTTAGTATCTAACTTTATGGGCTTCATTGCAGCTTTTGTATTACAGATACGAGCTCTGTAGAGAAATGTTCTAAGTTGAGAATGTTCGGGGAAAATGTTCTGATTTCTGCACAATCCGAGTTGGCTTTTAAGACAGGGGATTGTTTAAGTCTGGTTTAAACCATTACAATAAGAGAGAGAGAATGAAAAATAAGTATATCTTTTAGCTTTAAGAAACAATAGAAGTTTAATGTTGCTAATAAGTAAAAAAAATACTTATTGTGAATAGGTCGTAGGTAAATAAGCATTCCATAAAGGATGAATAAAAGATGTAAGGCTGGGTGGCCAGGTGGAGCCTGTGGAGGGAGAGGGAAAAGGGTTAAAACGGATGAAAGGATGTAAAGGATGAAATTTCATATGAGGCACAAATGGAAGAACGAAGCCTGTTAAAGTCTGGAAAAAATGATGTCATGATTTGGGCGAGTCATGTCGAGTTGCAGTTACCGCATTAAGGAGGGAGAGCAGAGGGCCGTGTGGCTCGACATCTGTATAAAAGGCTAAAAAATGAAAATGTCAAAGAGAAAGAGTCACACCTCATTTCTGGCAACATGCTGGGGCCATTTTGTGTAAAGAACCCAAAAAACATAAACAGAAAATCCCACGCTGGCACAAAAAGTGTTTCCATTGTCTTGGAATCATTGTCTTTTGCACAAACAATAAGTTGACTAGTTATTTCATTCTTGCAGGATGACGAGGATGATGGAGTGCCGAAGAAGAAGTGGCCGACAGTAGACGCTTCCTACTATGGAGGGCGTGGAGTCGGGGGGATTAAAAGGATGGAGGTGAGAACACGTGATTATGCAATATGAAAAAGAAATGCTATACATTGACACACACATGCAGATTTACTGTACATACTTTTTAAACTATTGGAAGCAACCCTGACTTCAAAGCACTATTCATGGCCAAGTGCTAAAATATAACATATTCCAATGCAGACATAAAACCTCTATTTACAATGAATGCAAACTTCAAAAAGTACATATGAAATATCCAGCTGCTTTCACCCAGATGTGTAACCAAAACTTGCAGCCCAAGAAAATAATATTACCACTCATAATTTACAGTAATGCCAAATGACTAAGTATACATTGTGTAATGCTGTGACACCATAACGTCTTTTTTTTTTCTACAAGCACATAGTCAGCATCCATCGCAAGTGAAGTGCTGAGTAAATGTGATGACAATGTATCCAAATACATATACTTTAATATGGAGTTGGTCCCGCTTTTTTATTTTCTGCTATAACAGCTTCCATTCTTCTTGGAAGGCTGTCCAAAATATTTTGGAGTGTTTCTTTGGGAATTCATGTCCATTTATTCTGTAGAGCATTTACAGACACAAGAAGATCTGGTTCACAATCACCATTCAAGTTCATCCCAAAGGTGCTCGATGAGGTTGAGGTCAATCAGGGTTCTGTGTTAGGCCCAGTCAAGTTCTTCCACACCAAACTCATCAAACCATGTCTTTATAGTCATTGCTTTGTGCACTGGGGCTCAGTCATGTTGGAATAGAAAAGGGCCTTCCACAAACTGTTGCCTCAAAATTGGAAGCATATGGTTGTCAAAGATGTCTTGGTCTACTGAAGGATTAAGATTGTCCTTCACTGGGGACAAGGGGCCTGATTGAAACACCTGAATTTAATAATTAACAGGTTTGGCCAAATACTTTTGTCCAGCTAGTGTAAGTATCTTAGTCTTCCAGGTACGCTGGGGTGAGAAGGGATCAACTGAAGAGGGTGCTAAACTGGAAAAAGCAAAGAATGCCAGGGTGAAGATGCCAGAACAAGAGTTTGACGAGCCACAGACCCGGATCCTGAACAATGGCATGCATAAACCCATGGGTCGTCGAAAGTGGTACTCTCCAATTAAGGTAGGCATGTTTTTCGTTTTTTGTCAGATAAATACAGTAGGATGCCTCAAGGTGACATGGTGGCTCCGGGATTTGATCATGAGTTTGGGTTACAGCCTTTGCTGGGAGATTTCTATGTTCTTGCTGTCTTCTCAAGAGCGTCCTCAGGGTTCTTTGGTTTCTTCCCACTTCCCAAATCCACAACAAGGGTTACTTCAAATCGGCGACTCTAAATTATCCCCTTGTTGTAAGGCTCATATTGTGCCTTTTCATGGACAAACCTTAACCTGGATTATGGCACCAGTGACCCCGATCAGGATAAGGTGCTTGCTGAAGAATAAATAGGGGAAAAAATTAAATAAGGAAAAGGAAGAAGGAAGAAAAAATGCTACACCTCCCTTCCATTGGCCTGCCTGTGATGATTAGGTGTTCACATACATTTAGCATATTGTGATGATATGTGTTGTCCATCATTCTGTGTAACAAGTGCATTTTATGGATAATTTAAAAAAAAAAAAAACCTTTGTAGGGGCATTGGTGGCTCAGTGGTAGGTCTCTCACCTGCCATGCAGAAGGCTTGAGTTTAATTCCCAGCCAATGCCCAAACCCCATCCAGTTCTGGACAAAAGCCTGGATAAAATCATAGGGTTACATCAGGAAGGCCATCTGGGATAAACCCTATGCCAAGTTGTGTGCGGATCAAATGGTCCGCTGTGGTGACCCCTTGTCGGAAGCAGAACACGTCCTTATCATCTAGTGCTTTTCTTTCACTAATCAGCCTTAGTCCACTGTTTGACCCGCTGTTTGTGCAGACAGGATATGGTGTGTAAATATTTGGAAATAGATGGTGGATCTAGTCAAGCAATTGACACGATCTAGGGCTTTTTCTGTTTACGCTTACAAAATAGTCAAAATAGTGTTTAGATGTTTCTCGTGTTGTCTCCCAGATTTTTTCACGTGATCATCCTTTTGTGTCTATTCTACAGAGCACCTAAAGTAACACAAAAGAAAGTGGGAAAGTAGAAGGGAAAAAAAAATATTATTGTTATTGCAAAAAAAAAAAAAAAAAAAAAAAAAAGACAATCTGTCAAAGTGACTCATACTGTATACATCTTTTAAACGCACTTGAAAACATGATCTAAGTTCGGACTTCATGACGAGAACAAATTTTCATAACCAAAAATCATAAAAAAGGAGGGATTTCTTAACCACACACAAGCTGACAAACAGTTTTGCAATTATCATTATTATAAGGTGGTACAATGGCGTAGTGGTTAGCACTGTTAGCACCTCTAGGGTCCAGGTTCAAATCCTGCCTCGGGGTCTGTGTGCATGGAGTTTGCATGTTCTCCCCGTGCTTGGTGGGTTTCCTCTGGGTACTCCGGTTTCCTCCCACAGGCCAAAGACCTGCACATTAGGCTAATTGGTGTTCCCAGATTGCCTGTTGTGTGTTAATGCGATGGATTGGCTCCCTGTCCAGGATGTACCCTCCCTCCTACCCTAAGTCTAATGGGTAGGTTCCAGGCCCCCCTGCGACCATGTATACAGGTGAAGTGATATAGAACATGAGTGAGTAAGTGATCATTATTATTGATAAATCACTCGCTTATACTGTACATAAATGGATACAGATATTTAGCAATTAATAAATATTGTGCTAAACTGTGCTAAAAACACAATGATTTAAATCCTGCATTCATGTTTGAGGTTTCAAGGCAGGAATTCTTAATCTCACACCAAGTCTTACAATTTCGCTATATTGTATACGCTACTTTACAAAGAAATCAACAAAACATAAGTTTACAATCTCGGGAGGTTTTTTTCCTTTGTATTTTTTCCCTGTAATGTCTCATTTGTATTTCTTTTCCAGTGTCCGTTAAGGGGCTTAGTAATATTCCATATACATGACATCTAATTTTATTTTTCATATATTATTCATACATGCCACATGTCAACTTGAGTTCACATGAGTTACTTCAGGGACATGTCAGACATTTCCATGTTACCCACATAAACAGTTGTCTGACATGAGTCCCAGCTGACAGACATAGCATACGACAAGCTATCCCGAATTTCCTTCACCTTTTTTACCGCATGACCTAAACTGCACATGTGGTGAAAGGAATTTACATTATTCCATATGCATGCTTCCAACCGGTGGGGGTCGGTAATGGAGAGCAGGCAGACTAAGTTATAACTTCCAGGAGAGCAAGACGGCAAAGCCAACGAACTGGGGCTCTCTAAACTATGCAATGGTTGTCTTTCTGCCTACATTACACTTTCTCTAAATATTGATGATTTTGACTTCTTGCCATCATGTTTTCATAAAACTTTAGAAGGACTAACCAAAGGAAGAAAGAGACATGAGATCTGTTCTATTATGAGTTTGCATTGCAACAGGGTAAACTGATACACGGACATATTTCTCCTACATCTTGGACACCTTGGAGTGGTTATTATTAAGGGTTTGTTCTAATTTTTGGATTCAAATTTGGTGGGTATTTTGTTTGGCCTTTCATCTAGGACAAAGCATGTTGTTCTTATGACAAAGTGCAAATCCATCCGTCCATCCATCCATCCATTAAGGAACCACTGTAGTCCATCTAGGGACTGTGAAGACCAAAGGAGACCATTGTATTTATTCTTATTTTTAGGACCCCCGTTCAACATTTGCACAATACAGGCAATTTGGGAATGCGAATTACCTAAATCTGCATGTCAAACTGAAGGTGCAAGTCCACAGTGCTAATGCTTCCCCAAATAATGCCTACCGTAAAATCTGACTTTCACATAAAATGCCATGAGATCCTTTTCCTGCACTCTGGCCTAATTCCGTGTATATATTTTGTGTTTTTCCAGGGTAAACTGGATGCCCTGTGGGTACTGCTGAAGAAAGGCTATGACAGGGTGTCTATCATGAGACCACAACCAGGAGACAAGGTAAGGACCTTAAAAACAAACTGGTAATTGTCAGTTGAAGAAATATATAACTAATTTGAAATTATAAAAAAATATGTGCACTAATGGGAAAATCATAACATGTGACATGTTCAGTGATGCCACAGCTGTCACGAACTAACCGGAATGATCAGAAGATTTAGCACACTTAGCGGTTAGCCCTTTGTAGCGTGGATGGTAAACC
>JAQQZS010000039.1:27297901-27322629 GCA_030068045.1 Platyallabes tihoni
AATAAAATGTATTTCTTTTATCACTTCTAGTTTTATTGGATTGTAAAAAAGTTCCCGTTTTTTTGTGTCACCCTGTAGATATAGGAAAACGTTTTGGCCCTAGAACTGAGCCTTGTGGCACACCAAACTTTTTTTTTTTTTTTTTTTAATGCAAAGAGATGCCTCAAATTTAATTTGTTAGAGAGGATCTTAGCAAAATTACTATATGATATCCTGCATTTTTGGATTGATTGAATGATATCTGGGAAAAGATTATGCAGCAGTTACTGTATGCAAAAACAAAAAGGTACCTAAATATATCTTACTGTACTGTATATCTGCAACCCATATGTCATCTAAACCTACATTTTCCTCCTGGAAATACTTTACAAATGAACCAGTCTACACATCTTGCAGCAATTGAGGATTTTAGAAAAGACTACTATAGATACAAAATTAAATCCATTTTATATTGATCAATGTAAATATTCTGTCAGCAAAGGGTAAAAACTTTTTAAAAGTGGGTTAATCTATTCAAGACAAGATGTTTGAAAATTTGTGAGATGTTCATGATGACTTCCATTTATATTTAGTTCTAGATATAAAACATTTGGCATGTGGGCTGTACTGTTAATGTTAAGGCAGAATATGCAGAATATGTTTGCCATTTAATGTTTGTGTCTTGAACGTGAAATTTACATGAAACAATTGCTTATAGGTTATATATTATGATCTAAAATTAATCAAGACTCGAGTTATAGAAAAATACAACAAATTTACTTGTAACACATTACTCATTAAGCAATATTAGAATTAAAATCCAAAACTTTTAAATTTGAAAATTAGTGCCATGGACAGGAAATGACTTAAAGAATTTGCTTCTGGTGATGGTTATATTTGCTTTGCAAAGCTTAATCTAGGTGTAAATATGAACAAATCGTCTAACGTCCAGTATATTGTGTGTGTGTGTGTGTGTGTGTTTGAGGATGCGGGAGAAATGAGTCAACCTCATCGGTTTCAATGAATCAGTGCAGGAGCACGATGATAGAAAATGTCTGTCCTGTAATGGCATCCGGGTGCGGTTCCTTAGGTGCGGTTACAGTTTGGAGAAAGGGGACAGAGATTTAGTCAAGTGGATTGGTATGATTTAGTACATTGTATATTCGTGTCAAAGCCGTATAATACTCACATTGTTGAACTTAAGAACAAATCCGACTTATGAACATGCTCCCGGAATGGAACTAACTGTGAGTAGTTTTTCACCTCTTAAACTACAAAACCATGTCACAAGATGCAACCCATAGTCATGGAAAAGATGTTACTGTGTTTCAGAAGCATCAAATTATTGGCTTGCCTCATGCAAAGACAACAACTAAGGAGATTGCTGAAATTATTGGAACTGGGTCGATAACAGTGCAACATGATTTTTATTTCCTGGACAAAATTCCACGCGCTGATTAAAAAAACATGACATCTTTTGTGTTGTATCATGTACAGTTTTATTGGAAATTATGGGTTTTTGACATCATAGATAAGGAATTCTCAACCCTATTCCTGGAGGTCCACTGCCTTAAATATTTAAAGTTTTCTTGCTTTCTAGGTATTTTAAGTGTCTTCCCTCCTCTAACACACTAAGAAAAGGCTGTTAATTACTGTACTTGGACATTGATTAGAGCAGCGCTCTAGAGTTCTGATTTCACCAATACGTTTAGCAAGTAAAATTTAACCAAAAGACGCAGTTTTACTTTCAAGACTAAAATCCTTTGAAAACTTGTTTCCTGGCTGTTATTAAAACCTTTGTGCTCAACCGTCAAGAAGAATCGTAGTTGCAAAAGAATCATGAATGATTATGATTGGAGATCACTTGGTGAAGTTGCATCGTATAAATCTAAAAGCACTGGGTTGCATGACATGACATGCAACCCAGTAAATATCTCTTCATATTTTTTTACATTATAAATGCTATAAATGTATTTATTCTGAAATAACAAACAGACTATAAACAAGTGTCTTGTGTAAAGATTTAAATGAGGTATGTGGGTAAGCCGGTCTCAGGGCATGTGCTTGTCTTTGCCAGCTTGTTCTTAAACATCTCTCTATCCGTATTCAAAGATAAACATCCAATGGACTTTCACATGCCAAGCTTCGTTTCCCAGGCCAAGATACATAATAGGAAATAGTATTCGTTGTTTGCTAATGCCAGTGCCAGTTATGGCAGCCATTAAAGACATGGTTCATTTGGCGGATATGAATTTTTGCTTGCGTTATAGTTCTGGCTCACAGCATGGATTGGCAAGGAGATAAAGACGCAATCACAGCTGAGTTGAACTTTATATTAAAGAGATGCAACATCTTCCAAAACGTGTGCATCAGTTTCCATTCTGTCATTTGGACCTGTATAGAAAGGAGGGGGAGAAATTACCACCCCGTGACGGTCTCGGGCCATGTAATTTGGCATCAAATGAGCGTAATCTTTGGTCACGTTGTGCAATCTCAAAAGAGATTGATTTGAGAAAAAAGGCAGAAAGCCAGCCACTGTGAGCTAATATAGATTCAATTTAGATTTAAATTGTCTGCTGCATTACTGAGAAAATCAGTGCACTGATTCTATACAATGCAACAATACGATATGAAGTGATCTGCTACGAACAGAAATGCAGAAAAAATAAAAGGCTTTATTGGGTAAACAAAGCTGCAATCGGTGCCAAAGCCACAAGGGACCAGTTTGAACAATGAGACGCACCCTTTAAGGAGTGTGCTGGAAGAGCTGTCATTGTTATTACAAAATGCACACACACCCACACTTTCTCCAGAGAGTCAGTGCTTGGTTTCATATCCGAGCCTTGCTGTGAGTCAGGATTGGCTTCAGCTGTACGCTTAACCAGTGGCCATTTTTCTGTTACAAAGCGATTCCACTGAGATGTCCAAATTTTTTCGACGTATTTGTGTTGGACTCCATGCCTGAGACCATCCTTTGTTTTCACAATGTCATTGTAGAGTAACTAGGCATCAAGGACAACCGGCTTTAGATTATTACTCATAAATGTAAACATAAAATGTTGATTCATTCATTCTTTCATCTTCTGCACCGCTTACCCCATACAGGGTCATAGGGGTCGTGGAGCCTGTTCAAGGACACTCTGGGCACGAGGTGGGGTACACCCTCGACAGGATGTCAATCCTTCACAGAGAACACGTTGAATTGATTAGTGTGAATTTGGTGGAATCTTGGTCACATTCAGTCAGGTTCTGAAAACTGTGGTCAGGGGTAGCACAGTGGTTAAGGTCCCAGGTACAAAACCCTTTACCAACCTTGAGCAAGGTCCTTAACCTTTAACTGCTCAGATGTATAATGAGAAAAAACAAATATATATATAAGTTGCTCTGAATAAGAGCATCTGCCAAATGCCGTAAATGTAAAGGATCTTGAACGGGGGGCATCTTTTAAGAGATGCCTCATGGAAATGGATTGTGAAAGTGTGCAATTCTTGATATGGTGATATTTTCTAGAGACATTTTAAGAGATGTTTATTCTATCAAGTTTTGGAAGGAGTCGGTATCGGTTTGTAGTATCAACACTGCTTCCAGCTCTTATCAGGTAAGCATCTTGCTTCCTGGATGTTCTGTAACATGAACATAGATATAAATGGATAAACGTATGATTTGTCATCGGGTGCGTTCCGATCGGCTTGAAGTTCACACAGGGTGCGCAGGGAGTTCAGCCATGTTTAGTGCGATTGCAAACTGCAGGGCTTGAAATTACTCAGTTCAAAGGGAATTGTGAATGGTGTAGGGAACAAGTAAACAACAGGTCTCTACTTCACGAAAGATTTCCTACCAGCCACTGCGCCTCACTGGAGCACAAAAAAATGGAGGTTGAAAAGCTGTTTATATATTTATTATCATTATTATACAGGACGAAGTATCGTCATAAGAAACGTCGTACACATTTCAATAGTATACATTCCAGCAGCAGGTATCCGAGGTGCCCAAGTTACCAGGGTAACAGGTTACCAGGGTAACCAGGGAGGAAGTGACGGCTGTGCTAGTGATGTTGCGGAGTGGATGTGGAACAGAACACAGCCATTATTAAGAAGATTATCATTTGTAATGTTAAAGGAAAATAACCTGTGGTAGGACAATATCAAAGCAGAAACTCTAACATTGAATGAGTATTGTAATATAGTTGTAACAATGATGTAATTATGTCCACTGTATAGTGCACATCCATGATCCCTTAGGTTTCTAACAGAGTTTAGAATTCCGATTAGAGATGGAGCCAACAGCTTCCCGCGCACATTGTGTGTAACATGTGTCACACATCTCTTAGTGTTGTAATGATCTTAATGTCTTCAATCAGCAAGTCTTGGTACATCTTTGTCTTCATTGAACAAGTCTTCATTAGTCTTCTGATATCTTCAAACAACAATTCTTCCTAAGTCTTCAGTTCCAATCAATGAGCCTTTGGTTTCAATCCATAAGTCTTAATCAAGACTTCATAAGTCTTCCCCTTCAATGAAGAAGACATCTTAAGTCTTCATAGGGTTTTGTCTTCAGACAACAAAAAGACTTATTGCTTGAAGACATAAACTTAGGGGCTTTGGTGACTTGGTGGTAAGTATCTCACCTGTCATGCGAAAGGCATGAATTCAATTCCGAGCCGATGCCCAAAATTCAGCCACTTGATGCGGTGACGGTTCCAAGCCCGGATAAAATGAGAGGGTTGCGTCAGGAAGGACATCCGGTGTAAAACCTTTGCCAAGTTGTGTGCGGATCAGATGGTCCGCTGTGGTGACCCCTCAACGGGAGCAACTGGAAGACCAACAACAACATTGCTTGAAGACAAAGACTTACAAAGACCTGAGAAGACTGATTGAAAAGGAAGACCTCATTTGTTTCATTTTCTTTCAAAAATATGACCATGAGTAGCATCTTAGCTCTCAAATCACTGTACTGTAAGGTGTCTAAACTGCATCACATCTTCTACAGAAATCATCTAAACAGTATACACCCTATCCAGTGATCCAGTGGTAAGCAGGAAACACTCTCACAGAAGCAACCGGAGTCCGACTCAGGCCATCGGTTTGGTATTAGCTTTGTTTTGAGGTTGTTTTTGCAATGTTGTGTCAGAGGCATTATCCTTTTGTCATGTAGTCGACGTTGTTTTTCCGACGTAATTTCATCAAAGTAATTCTAACTTTCAAAAACAGCCGAATACCGACACTCTCTGAATATCATAGCGTTGCCAAAGTAACGTCACCACAACGTTTTGACAGACAAAAATACCTCTGCTTTGTGTTAGGCCACAGAACACCACCTGACTCTTGATTATTTTCCTATACCTGCATGTCTATATACATTGTGCCCATCAGTTGCGCATGTTAAATACCTCTGATGTTCCAGAGTTTGTTCATTCAAGTGAGCAATGAAGGTCTGTTGCTCCTTTGGAGTTT
Source organism: Platyallabes tihoni (assembly GCA_030068045.1). NCBI lineage: Eukaryota > Metazoa > Chordata > Actinopteri > Siluriformes > Clariidae > Platyallabes > Platyallabes tihoni. The sequence goes on from JAQQZS010000039.1 coordinate 27,303,334, forward strand.
CATAGGTTAAATTATGAAACAGGGTTGTTGATCTAGGCTAGAAACAGCTGTGAGCTTTTACACACACACACACACACACACACACACACACGCTTGCACAGATGTGCTGTGAGGCATCTGTTCTGTGTTGGCATTTTGATTTCTTTCAATACATAGAGTGCACAGAATGTAAGCACTTCATTCACGGACTGTCCAGGAAAACCAGTACCGAGGTCCTCTTTGAGCAGTTTGCTCCAGTGTGAGGGGGGTTTCACTAAAACATTAATACACACCCCCTGCTAATTAGCTGCAAGAAATGAGTAGAAATAAGTCTAGATTTAGCATTTGGCTTAATATGAATACTTTATTCAGAAACTTTATTCACAAAACAAGGGCCTAGTCAGCAGTTTAAGAGACCTGGACTCAGTTTCGGAATATGATGCGTGAAGATTTTTTTTTTTTATATATAAATCATCGAGCCTGACCCAGATTCCAAACATCAGCGAGCAGTTGTGTATCTCAGTCAGTTTACACGAAGCAGCTGTGCTCGTGCATGGTTTTAAACATGTAGGGAGATTATCTAATTTTTGAAAATTGCTGCCTGTGAATGCGACCATATGGCTGTCTGTGCCATGCGTGCCACTTACAACGTGTTTCACTTTAACGTTTCCCGAAGTGAATTTGTTTTTCACATTTGAGGAATATATATGTACAGGAGTTGGGCAATGAAACTGAAACGCCTGGTTTTAAACCACAATAATTCATTAGTATGGTGTAGCGCCTCCTTTTGCGGCCAATACAGCATCAGTTCGTCTTGGCAATGACAGATACACGTCCTGCACGGTGGCCAGAGGGATTTTGAGCCATTCTTCTTGCAGAATAATGGCCAGGTCACTACATGATGCTGGTGGAGGAAAACGTTTCCTGACTCGCTCCTCCAAAACACCCCAAAGTGGCTCAATAATATTTAGATCTGGAGACTGTGCAGGCCATAGGAGATGTTCAACTTCACTTTCATGTTCATCAAACCACTCTGTCACCAGTCTTGCTGTGTGTATTGGTGCATTATCATCCTGATACACGGCACCGCCTTCAGAATACAATGTTTTAACCATTGGGTGCACATGGTCCTCCAGAATGGTTTGCTAGTCCTTGGCAGTGACGCGCCCATCTAGCACAAGTATTGGGCCTGGGGAATGCCATGATATTGCAGCCCAAACCATCACTGATCCACCACCATGCTTCACTCTGGGCATGCACCAGTCTGGGTGGTACGCTTCCTTGGAGCTTCTCCACACCGTAACTCTCCTGGATGTGGAAAAGACAGAGAAAGTGGACTCATCAGAGAACAATACATGTTTCACATTGTCCACAGCCCAAGATTTTCGCTGCTGGCACCATTGAATCCGACGTTTGGCATTGGCACGAGTGACCAAAGGTTTGGCTGTAGCAGCCTGGCCATGTACATTGACCCTGTGGAGCTCCGACGAACAGTTTTGGTGGAAACAGGAGAGTTGAGGTGAATATTTAATTCCGCAGTGAGTTGGGCAGCTGTGGTTTTATATTTTTTGTATACAATCCGGGTTAGTACCCGGACATCCCTTTCAGACAGCTTCCTCTTGCATCCACAGTTACTCCTGTTGGATGTGGTTCGTCCTTCTTGGTGGTATGCTGACATTACCCTGGATACCGTGGCTCTTGATATATCACAAAGACTTGCTGTCATGGTCACAGATGCGCCAGCGAGACGTGCACCAACAATTTGTCCTCTTTTGAACTCTGATATGTCACCCATATTGTTGTGCGCATTGCAATATTTTAAGCAAAATTGTGCTGTTACTCTGATAATTAAACCTTCACACTCTGCTCTTACTGGTGGAGCAGAGTAAGATCAAAGGCTGGTCAAATTTAGCCATGAAACTTCCAACACTAAATGTGTATATGTCCCACGTGATGCTTTATTGTGGAGCATAATTGTCAGCAACTTCCAAAGAATATTTGTACAAATTATAGTTTACATAGTTTCCGTACACTGTGGGTTTGCATCTCCGGAGTCGGGTGTTCGATTCCCACCTTTGGGTCTGTATGCATGTTCTCCCTGTGATTGGTGGGTTTCCTCTGGGTGCTCAGGTTTCCTCCCACAGTACAGAGACATGCAGATTAGGCTAATTGGCGTTCCCAAATCGCCCGTAGTGTGTGAATGCGCTAGTGAATGTTGAGTCCTAAAATGGGAGTAAAAACAGTGTTAATCACCATTGTCCTCCAGTGGGACTACAGAGGTTCCAAAATAGATGAATGGAAAGAGTTGGATGTTATTTTGCAAAAAAACAACTAAATTATATTCATAGTACATATACTGTATAAAGAAATCTAACTGTGATGAATTGAATATTTAATAGAATTTGTGATTGGACTTTTTTTTGGATTTGTGGATCGGTCAGACTGCCTGATTTACATCTCAAACACTGGCCTCCCAGGAACTCCTTTATTAGCCCAAGTATGGAGAAATGGCCTGGAGCGTGGTCAGGTCTGTACAGGGGATGTGGCAATAACCCTTAGCCGAGTTCCTGTAATGTGCAAGTGGTGTTGGTGAATGATTGTGTGTACAGTTCACACAGACTGAGGCGTCTCTTCCGCCAGTCACAACAAGTTATTCATAATTTTTCAAAGATCAGGCCTACCCCTTTACTGAATATTCAGGGGAAAGACTGCAGTGTGCTCTGAACCACCTTGGCCAGGATCGTCATTCACAGACGTAGACTACCACTCAAACTACCTTCTTTAAAACCTTGGCACCATTCAAATGTTTTACTGCGGCTAAGAGTCTCATCAACTGATTTTTTAATACAAATATGAATTGCATATTGATATTCTGATAAAATGATGAAACATTGTTCACTTGTTCCCACTGTTCTACCTTTTAAACTGAGCAGTTTCACTGCCTAGGGGTTGGACTTCACAGGGGACGACTATCCAATCAGAATGCAGTCTTTGTCTCTTCAACAACCATGTTGTTAAGTATAAGTCATAATTCCTTCATGCTTGGGGTTTCAGTTAGTCTTGACCCTCCCTGGTCCATGCTTTTCATCATCTGTTTATCTTGAGTCAGGTAGAAACGGTAAAAGTTTCAGTCGAAGGCAAGGTTTTCATCGGGATACACATAGAGACTGGAGGATCAAACCAGTGGAAGGACACGTCCCCGATATTATATAACTCCTGAAATGAACCAGGGAGGAATCTTGAATTCAGAAACAGTATGAAGGGAAACTGTGAGTCTCTGACTGAGAGCCAGAGAAAAAAAAAAGCATGGCCTGAAGGTTGGAAAATAGAAAAACGGAGGCTGAAATGAATAATTGCTAGGAATATCAGAGATGTAGTGCAAAGGCAGAAGCGATGGACAGAATTCCTGTTGCTTATAAACAAAAGTCCTTATTTGTATTATTACTGTTTCTGCATCATTAACATCTAGTGGAGTTTGAGACTGAATGAAGACTTCAGGCTTTGAACCCATTTTGGGGTTCTGCTCTGCATAAACTTCTTCATTATCTTCCAGGAAAGCCATGCTCTGTAATTTGCCTCCAGTGTTTCGGGAAATCAACAAGCCACCTCTTCCTGTCGGTGTGATTAAAACCAAGCTTAGGCCTGGCTCGTTCAGGGTAATTAGTGTCGGCAGCGCAGCAGGAGGCTCTGCTTCAGACCCATACCCTCGAATAACTTTAGGCTAACAACAAAATCTCTCATGTGTGTGCTGCTGTTGGAGCGCCCTTTTTACACTTGATGAGGGCGCCATGAGCGTGCTGGACGTTTACATGAAGGCACTTGGATCAGAGGATTTGTTATTCCTGTTTCAAAAGTGCGGTTATTTGATTGCAGGTGTCTGTACCTTTTATATAGTATTTAATATTTAACTTTTATACATTGTAAAAATCTGGTTGCATGGCGGCGTAGTGGTTAGCATTGTGACCTCACACCGTCTGGATCGAGGGTTTGATTCCCACCTCGGGTCTGTGTGCATGGAGTGCATGTTCTCCCCATGTTTGGTGGGTTTCCTCTCATAGTCCAAAGACATGTATATTAGGCTAACCGGCATTTCCGAATCGCCCCTAGTGTATGAGTGTGTGCTTGTGCCCTGCGATGGACTGGCACCCCATCCAGGGTTTGGCATGGAATGGTACCCCACTTAAGGGTGTACCCCACCTTGTCCTCCAGGCCTCCCGCACCCTGTACAGGATAAGGAGTATAAAGAAAGTGAGAGAGCTCTTTTGGGTTGGAGAAAATGTTTGGATTGAAATTATTTATTGGGATTTAACTTTTCCCATTTTCTTCTAGGGCCGCTGTATGAACATCTCCCGCAGCAAGTCGAGCTCGTCGCCGCATTACCCAGCGTACAACCGCCACACCCCAATCTACACCCCCCAGCAAAGCTGCTCCACTCCTCCTCCTCCACAGAGTCAGCTACCCCCTCCTCCTCTCCCCACCAATCTGTCTCCACCCATCACGCCTCCTCCATCATACACCCCTCCGTCAGCCTGGTCCTCTTCATCATCATCATCATCATCATCATCATCGCCTGTTTTCTTTGCTTCGCCTTCCCCTCCCGCCTCACCTACAGCACCGTTGCCTGCTCTCCCACTGGCCGCACCTCCGTGCCGGGCCCCTCCTCCTGACCGTCCTCCACCACGCCCTTCCCTCTAGAGCTATGGAGGGGAGTGAAGAATCAGGAAGTCAGTCTGAGTCAGTCAGTCTGTCCTTCACCCTGTTGCGTGTGGCTTTTGACAATAAAAACTGAATGACTGGCCCACCAGCGGGAACAAACACGAGGGGACGCACAGACTATTGTGAGTCTATTTAAGGGGAATATGAGTCTATTTAAGGGGAAAAGTTGCAATATGCACACATTTCTTAATTCATTCATTCATTCATTTTCTATACCGCTTAATCCTGTGTTCAGGGTCGCGGGGGACCTGGAGCCTATCCCAGGAGACTTCGGGTACTAGGCGGGGTACACCCTGGACAGCGTACATTTCTTAATTAATACAGCTAATATGCATTTGTGGGTCATTTCATTTTAAAAGAAGAATCATACATAATACATAATCATAATCGTACATCTGGCTAAGAAACTTCAGATAAAAAAAAAACAGTGCTAATTGCTGTAATCTGATATTAGGCATATTTACAAATAACAATCACGAGTGTGATTTTTAAAGAAAATATGATCATCGTATGATACGAGTCAGCAGGAAGCAAATGTAAGACATGCTCTTTGCTGTTGCACATGTGGTTGCGTCACTGTTAATTAAGGCAAACCCACAGAACAGACAAATATGTGTTATTTTGCTTATTTGAGATACGCAATCACCTACACACCCTGTTGACCTTTTTTTAATAGGTTTTATTAAAATTTGCACATAGACTTTTAGCGAAACCAGGCGCACAGTCTTTTAAACATAAATCTCCATGCCCATATTTGACAATGTTAGTCATAATGTATTTCAAATGTTGTAGGTTTACGTTTATTGTTGTATTATTATTATTTTTTTTTAATGTTTCACTAGCTATAGGTATTGTGCATTTTCTTTAGTCTTTCATTTAGTCTAGGAATATTGTAATATTACATGCTGGAGTTTATTTCTTGGCACAATTGTTACGACAAGTGCATAACCACCGTATGAGGAGGGCCGTTCAAGTCAAAACCGGGACTTGTGATGGAAGTTATAAAAGCGATTGATATTTACAGAAGGCTTCAGGCGCAGTACGGTGATGCCGAAGTGAAGCATTTGACCGGTGCAAATGTTTTAAAGAAGGCCGTACGTCCGTGGATGACAATTTCTGCCGAGGTGGAACAAGTGGAACCCCTGATCCTTAAAAAAAACATACAGTCCTGACCTCGCTCCACTCGCTTAAAGGAGTTCCTGGGAGGCCAGTGTTTCAGACATGAAGCAGGCAGACTGATCATGGCTTAGACTTTCTACTTTGATGGGATCCAAGCACTAGTGAAACTCTGGAATAAGTGCATTAATAGTAGCAGGAGATATAAAGTGAGTTTTTTACTCTCGTTAATGTGTTCTGTTATTCAAAAGTCCTGCTTTGACTTGAACGCCCCTTGTACATGTTTTTTTCTTCATTTTTTTATCTTAGCACCACATTAAATCCTGATTTCATTCTTGGGTCGAGTACAATAAGCTTTCTAACTACCCTTAATACTAAACATCTTCCTTCAGAAACCTGACCCAGATTTATCCACAAGAAGGTGGTGATGGAAATCCTAGTTTACTTGCCAAAAAAAAGGAACGCGATCAGCGTGCCAAAAGTATGTTTGAAGGATGCTTGTTTTCGCTCTGTATCTGGTGTATATACTTCGTGTCGTTGCGGTATGATCTGTGCTTCTGCGTGGTTCATTTTCAGGTTTGACTTTCAGCGAATTCGGCTTCTAAATTATTACAGAACGTGTTATGGGCGTGTGCGAGTCCAATACAGGACTGTGTGTAATGGTCCTAATACAGAAGACAAAACAAACACACACAAAAAAAAAATGATGATTGAAGTGGTTTTGTCGCACATTTTCCTTTTTGTTTTGTTTTTGACACATTTGTTCTGTATCAGTGATAAATAAGAGCTGGATTTGTTCTGCATGTGTATTCCTCGAGTGCTGCGGTTGAATTTATAGAGGATGGAAATCGAAAACCTCATATCAGTGAGTGGAAAAGGACAAGATCGTCTTTTTCAAAGCAGATGTGAAGCACTTTGCAGGGACACGAATACTGAAAATGTAACAGCTGGTACATGTGTGTAGGTGTGTGTATATATATATATATATATATATATAGAATACATGTGCTTGTGTGTGTGTTTCCCTTTTTATAAATACATTTGATAAACTGGTTGCTTTTTTCTTTCAATGATATTTCGACACAGTGTCTAATGCACCACCCTAAAAAAAAAAAAAAAGTTACCTTTGGGAATTGGCCCTGCATAGCTCAGGGTTTTGTCAGCGCCTGAGCTCTGGTTTGCTCGTGAACAGCCAGGCAGGAGCGTAACCGGAGCTCCAGCACTGCAGCGGCAGCCGACAGCCCTCAGGATCCTGCACTCTCTCTCTCTCTCTCTCATTTCAGGAAGGATTGAATGAACTTCTGGAGACCTTCTCTGCAGCTGGTGTCAGTCCACGCCCTTATACGAGTCAGATTGCGCAACATTCGAGCCATCTCCTACCCAATCCGTGACTGCACTGGTTAGATTAAACATCGCCCGAAGCTCATAGTAACAACACTGCTAACTTGTAACACATGCTGAAGAGGAGCACCGTGCTGCAAGAATAACTAACCTTAATACACAGGACTTGAATCTGTATTCTGTATCCGGAGCTGTTTAGTGCCCTCGTGTTCAACTTTACATCCGAATACACTACGTTCTGTTGCTCTGGCTGTTCCTCAACCTCAGCTACATCGGGCTTCTCTACCTATATAGATGAAAAAATGAAGAATGATGAAGTAAGGATGGTGTTAGAGTGCGGTTGAGTTTTGGTCGCTATTCTGGGTGTGAGCTTTTAGTCTGAAGTTTGTCTGATACGGGTGTTTTTGGGTTTGGGATGGAGCCGAGTACGAATACATAAACGTCTGGAATGAAAAGAACAGATAAAACTAACTTGTGCAATTTGCAAGGAAACGGTGACAGAAACGGTTACAAAAACGTTGTGCGTCAGGATGCAATAAAAGGTTTTTACTGGTGTGTGTGTGTGTGCGGGGGGGCAAGTTCTCATTAAGGTCACAAAAGGCTGGTCAGGGTCACAAGGTTTAAATTAGGTGACTAATTTAAATTAGGCAGACAGACATAGTCTAGCTAAAAAAGAAAGAAAGATGCAAGGAAAGAAAGAAAGAATAAGAAAGAAAGAAAGAAAGAAAGAAAGAAAGAGAAAAGAAGGAAATAAAGAAAGGCAATATCTACAGTAACTGAAAGAAATGAAAAATCAATGAAGAAAGGAAGAAAAGTAGCTAAGAAAGATGGAAGGAAATTAAACAAGAAAAAAAGAAATAGTAGCAAAGAAAGAAAGGAACATACATAATCCAGCTAAGAAAGAGATGGAAAGAAAGAAAGCAGGAAATAGCAGCTAAGAAAGAAAGACACAATGTAGCTAAGAAAAAAAGGTAAGACAGTCTAACTCAGATACAAAGAAAGTATGATATGGTTTTTGGTCCCAACAGACAAATGCATCTCTGGGGGTCTGGGATTGTTCAGTGGTTAAGGCATTGGACTATCGTTCAAAAGGTTCCAGGTTCTAATCCCACAACTACCAACTTGTCCTTGGGCCTACTGTATCCCTTAACCTAGGGTTAGTCTGTCAATACAAGTATGTTGCTCTGGGTAAGGGCATCTGCCAAATGCCTGAATGTGAAGTAAGAAAGAATGAGGCATAATCTAACTAAGAAAGAAATAAAGAAGCCAGATAATAAAGAAAGACAGACATAGTCTAGCTGAGAAAGAAAATTTAATGAAAGAAAGAAGGAAATAGTGGCTAAGAAAGAAACACATCTAGCAAAGTAAACAGACAGTCTAGAGCAAAAATAAGGTAAAAGAAAGAATGTCTAAGAAAGAAAATTTGAGCTAAGAAAGGAGTAAACAAATATACTGTATATACAGTAATGTAGCTATGAAAGACAAAGAAATTATAGCTAAAAGAGAAACAGACTAAGAAAGAAAGAAAGAAAGAAAGAATCTCTCAAGCTCACAGTTGGTCTGAACTAAGGGACTGAGCAGTTCTGCTTTTTCCTTTTCCCACTCGTTCGTTATTATTTTCGCCAAATTTAAACCCTGCGACCCTGACCAGCCTTTTTTTCACCTTAATGAGAACTCACTAGCTCTGACACACACACACCAGTAAATCTTGCACTATTTTTTATTGCATCCTGACGGATACCTCGCATCCCACCATGGGGGCGACTGTAGCCATTTCTGGCACGTTTTTCTTAATAACACCAGATTAAAAATGCAGCAGCTCGTTTATCAGACCCAGACTCCAACACACTCCAACAGCATCCTCACATCATCATCTGTTCTTCCCCTACATCTCAGGATATCTCAGATCTCAGATGTTGCTCAACAAAAATGTCCATGAAATGCTTGGAGCAAAACTGGAAAGCATACAAACATGTCCACAAAAACATATGCTAAAAACCTTTGAGTGTCAAAGACCAAAGTTTCCGAAACGCTAACCTGATAACAGAAAGAGTGTGTTTTCAGTTTTAATCTCACTTAACCAATGTTGATTTGACGTTATAGTGAAACTCCAGTTCTTTCACAACTCGCTCCAATAAACTTCCACGTAACTGTTGACACGAGCATTTACTGAGTCCACTTTATTCCGGTAACTCCAAGTGCATTAGACCCTCCAGATCTGTGTTTATAAATCCTGTCTGCTTTCCTTCTCTAACAGTCTCGACTCCATTAACAAGCTCTTCATGTGTCAGAGACAGGAAGTGGACTAAATGAGCTCACAGAGGAGCCGCGCGCAGCCCACCGATAACAAAGCAACTTACACTGAAGTGCAAATGTGTGTCTGTGGAATGATGTTATTCTGTGGTTAGAAAGCAACATACTGTAAATAGAAGGAAAAAAATACTATTAAAGTTTAAAAAACAAATAAATAAATAACCAATCCTGAGAGAGAAGAAATAGCTGCTAAGAAATAAAAAAGAAAGAAAGAGAGAAAGACTTACCTTAGGAAGAATAACTAAGAAAGAAAGGAAGAAAGAAAGAAAGAAAGAAAAGAAAGACAAATGTAGCAAGAAAGAAAGGAAAAAAGAAAGAAAAAGAAAGAAAAGGTAAGACAGAAAGATAAAAAAAAGAAAAATATAACTAAGAAAGAAAGAAAGAAAGAAAGAAAGAAAGAAAAATAAAAAAGAAAGAACGAAAGAATGATCAGGAAGAAAAATACAGAAAGACAAAGAAAAATGTAGCAAGCAAGAAAGAAAAATAAAACTATAAAAGGAAAGAAAAGGAAAGACTGAAAGAAAGGAAAAGACAAATTTAGCTAAAAATGAAAGAAAGAAAGAAAGAAAGAAAGGGAAGAAAAAGACAGAAAGACAAAGAAAGAAAAATGTATCAATAAAGAAAAAAAGAACGAAAAAAAATATAACTAAGAAAGAAAGAAAGAACGCAAGAACGAACAGGAAGAAAAAATGAAAGAGACAAAGAAAAAAATTTAGCAAGAAAGAAAGAAAAATCTAACTGACAAAGAAAAAAAGAAAGAAGGAAAGAAAATGTAGTTAAGGAAGAAATAAAGAAAGAAAAAGAAAGAAAAGGTAAGACAGAAAGACAAAGAAATAAAAATGTAGCAATCAAGAATGAAAAATATAACTAAGAAAGAAAGAAAAGTAAAGACTGAAAGAAAGAAAGACAAATTTAGCTAAAAAAGAAAGAAAGAAAGAAAGAAAGAAAGGGAATAAAAAAGACAGAAAGACAAAGAAAGAAAAATGTATCAAGAAAGAAAGAAAAATATAACTAAGAAAGAAAGAAAGAAAGAAAGAAAGACAGAAAGAAAGAAAGAAAAAATATATAGTTAAGGAAGAAATAAAGAAAGAAAAAGAAAGAAAAGGTAAGACAGAAAGATGAAAATAAAAATATAGCTAGGAAAGAAAGAAAAAAAGGGGGAAAAGACAGAAAGAAAAATGTAGCAAGCAAGAAAAAATATATATAACTAAGAAAGAAAGAAAAGGAAAGACTGAAAGAAAGAAAGAAAAATGTAGCTAAAAAATAAAGAAAGAAAGGAAAGACTGCAAAAAAGAAAAAGAAAGTGAAGAAAAAGACAGAAAGACAAAGAAAGAAAAATTTATCAACAAAGAAAAAAAGACGAAAGAAAGAAGGAAAGAAAGAAAGAAAGTTGAATAATCTGAGATCTAATTTTGGCAATAAATAACTAAAAAGAAAGGAAGTAAAAAGGGAAAAGGAGAAGTGATGAAAGGAAGAAAGAATGTAGTGGAGGTTTTGCAGAGATACTGAGACGTGAATGTAGGCCACATGAAGCTGGGAGGAGATCGCTCAGAAACAATTACAGCAGCTGTTGTTAAAAATGAAAAAATGTTAAAGATGACAGTTGAGGTCATGATACATGTGTAAGTGTGTGTGTGTGTGTGTGTGTGTGTGTATAAAGCTCTCAGTAATAACAGCTGTAAGGACAATGGCATGGACATTATGTAATTTAAACACTACTTACTGAAGCTCGAAGGTTTTCCTGCAGCTCCACAGGCATGTTACTGGGTAAACTAGTGTAAAACTATTTGAACCCCTCTCCCTGTACGTCTGTGTGGAGCAAAATTTCCATGCGTGTGATGCACTGGCACGTCCTCAAGATTCCTATCAAAGATGAGGTTTGCCAAGGAAAAGCTACATGACCTTACTGAAGATTAACAGACTCAGTTAACAGCGTTAAAGGATCTTTATAATACGGAGAGTCGAACCGCTGAGTAAAGTCTTCTCCAGCACATCCCAAAGATTCTCAATGGGGTCCAAGTCTGGACTCTGAAAATGATGTCTCACACTCATGAACCACTCTTTCACAATTTGTGCCTGATGGATCTTGGCATTGTTATCTTTAAATATATCCATAACATCAGGGATCCACTGATGGAAAAACCTGGTCATTCAGTACATTCAGGTTGTCAGCTGACCTCATTTTATTCATTCATTGTCTCTACAGTCTACATCTTGTATTGGCACTGTAGAGTCGTGGGCGGCCTATTCCAGGTAGGCCTAGGCCACGAGGCGGGGGACACCCTGGACAGGGTGCCAGTGCATCACAGTGCACACACTACTAATCTGCATGTCTTTGGACTGTGGGTGGAAACCGGAGAGCCAGATTTATAAATCAAACAAAAATCGCAGAAAAACTTAAATGTCTTCAGCCGTCTGTGCACGTTGCTCATGTCAGTAATGTCGTCTCCCTGAACATTCTGTAGCACAATGGAAGACCCGCTTTTTTTTTCTTTTTTTGTCGCAGTCGATGATGTCGTCGTCTTCATCTGCACAATGTTTTACAAAAAAAAAAAAAAAAAAAAAAAAAAATCTTTTGTCCTGACAGTTACAGCGGCCATGTGGTTGTCTGGGCTTTTTCCTCCAAACCTCTTCTTTGTTGATCCCAATTTCAGCTGACTGGACAACAAAAATGGGTCTGTCGTCAATTTGTCACATCAGCCGACTGTTATGCATAAACCCAGGCTGGAAAAATAAAAAAAACCCCACAAAACTTTGAGTTTGAGTCGAACAACAACGATCGTTGAACCTATTAACCTCAAGATGAACAACTCAGCTGTTCCCCACACTCGTACACTGTATGTAGGGTGGACACTATGAACTCATGTGACAGTAAGAAAAAAGACAAGCTTTTTTCAAGCTTAAAAAAAACGGAACAAAGAAAATCTTGGTAAGAAAGAAAGCTGTCAATTGCTAATAAGAAAAGCAAGAAAACGAAATAATCTAGAAATAATCTAAAAAAAGAAGCAAATGGTTAAGAGCCTTCCATCGGATAATTACTGCAGGTTCAGTTGGGAACAAGTTATTTAACCCTAACTGATGCAGTAGAAGACATATCCTGTGGTCGAGGCAAAGATGTTACTCTGGTTCAGAATGGTTAAATTATTGTCCTGCACCTAAAACAAATAAGGAGATTGCTGAAACTGCTAAAAATTAATGAACTAGAAACTTCAAGGAAGGAATGTCATCAGAAAAACATCCCGAATGAGCGTGATGGGATGTTTAATTAAATGATTAAATGCTTAGTGAAAAAAAAAGAAAAACGGGTAGAAAACTCTGCACAGTGTGAAGAGAACTCAAGAGATTGGGACTGAACAGCTGTGTAGCCATAAGAACAACACCTATGTAATAGGTGAGGTTAATCTGAAATTAAAAAAAAGGCATCAATTTGCTGGAGAACATAAAGAATGGACTGTGGAGCATTGGAAAAAAAGGTCATGTAGTCTGATGAGTCCAGATTTACCCTTTTCCAGAGTGATAAAAAGTGAGGCGGATGAAGCGATGCACCCATCATGCATAGTGTCCACTCTACAAGTCTGTGGAGGCAGTGTTATAATCTGGGGTTGCTTCAGTTCTAGGCTCTGGAAAATGAAATGAGGTCAGCTGATGACCTGAATGTACTGAATGACCAGGTTTTTCCATCAATGGATTTTTTTTACTCTTCCCTGATGGCACAGATATGATCCAAAATAACAATGCCAGGATTCATTGCCAAAGAGTGGTTCAGGGAGCATGACACATCATTTTCACACATGGATTGGCCACCACAGAATCCAGACCCTATCCCTATTATGTATCTTTAGAATGTGCTGGAGAAGGCTTTGCACAGTGGGCCGACTCTACTATCATCAATATGCAATATTATGGAGAGAGATGAATGAAACTGTGGACGGAAGTAGATGTTTTTACATTGCCGAAGCTTATCAAAACGATTTTACGGTCATAATCGAAGCAAAAGGTGGTCCAATGAATTATGGGACTTTTTTTTTTTTGCTGGATTGTGTAGGAAGGAAGGAACAATCTAGCTATATGTTACTTGTAAAACAAATAAAAACAGCAAAATAATGGAAAAAGAAAAGAACTCTGTCTGGATGCTATAGCGTTGCATTTTCTTTGCATTGGAACTGGAAGAGGCCCAGACCTGCTCCAGCATCACAGTGCTAATGTGCACACAGCAAGCTCCACCAAGATCTGTGGGACTAGAAGAACTTGAGTGTCCCTAACATCAACCCCACTGAACACCTTTTCCTCTGATATCAGGGCCCCAGCTTGCTAATACCCTTGTTGTGTAATGGGCACAAATCCCCACAGCTCCACTCCCAGTGGAAAGAAGAGTGGTGGTGATTATAAGAGTAAACATCTGGAATCGGCATTGGTCGTATATCGTATGAAGTATATTACATAAATAAATATAAGCTCTCAGTACTGTGATCGCAACACAGTCTAGCCTTTGGAATATTATGGACCGTATTTGGGAACGAGGATAAAAATGTCCTGATCTTGAAATAACTAAACAAATGACACCATTATTACAGAGTGATCAATGCTGAGGAAAAGAACTCAGCAGAAAACAGTTGTCAGCAGTCTCAGCAACACGAGTTAACTGAAAGGTTGATTATTGTTTGGCAGCTGGAGTCCGGTTTCTACACAACAGGGCAGTAAATCTCTCTGTGTTTGCACGGCTGTCTAAACGCCCGACCGAAGATGACCGATAAGTGCTTTTCTCGAGAATGAAGCAACGACTAGCTTAAAAAGAAATAGTGGTTAATTTATTTTTCAGAAGAACTAATACAGATGTTTATCAACTTTGAAAAGCATTCGACTTAGGAATGGTGTGTAAAAGCCTAGTGCCAAAGTTGTCCAAGCGTTTAGGAATCCAGCAGGCAACACTACCTAAAAACAACAGTGATAAAAAAAAAAAAGGTTAGAAAACAAGTGCCGATTCTTCCCGTCACCATGTCTACAATGACCTGCTGAGCAGCAAGTAAACAGGTGACTAAATTCTCAGCGAGCTTCCAAGCTTTTCCCAGAAAGAGTAAGATGTTAAAAAGATCTAGTTACTCAAAGATACTGATCCTCTTGTATAGCAAAACAACAAGAGACAAACTGCCCCAGAAAGCTTACAGTATAACTTGTCTTTTCCTTGGAACTCAAGAAAGCACCACCTTCTCCCTAGTTCATAAAATTCAGGTTTCATCACTTCCCTCTCACATGCATCATCTTGCAGGAGTAATATTCGAGTTCTAGTAATGCAGTTTTATGTGCATTTTGAAGTCTACTGTAACTTAAATCATAGTTTCAGTCATGGAGCACACCAGGCTGAATAAACAGTCCTAAGTTCTATTTTTTTTTTGTGATTGTGTGATATAAATGTGGCAAGTAACAACATACAAATACTCCATTACAGTATTTAAGTATTTGTTTTAGACTTAAGTATGTTCCATAAACAGAAATGACGTTTTGAAAGTACAGATTGTTTAGTGCACCAAAGTGATTGATGGTTACCAGGGCAACTGGAACCTTTGGAATATTAAAAAAAAAAAAAAACTTCCACCTGGTCTCTGGGCCGTAGATTCTTGATTTTTAAGCCTTACAAACAGGCGCATTAAGTTTAGGTGTTATGGTAAAATTAGAAGTGATCTAGCTAAGCGGCGAACATACCAAGCAAAGGAGATGCAAACTCTTAATTGGTTTGTATTTTATTTTTTATAAAAGCCTATATTTCCTAAAATATGTTTCCTTATATGAGGTCACATTAAGGGGAAAATGGAAAAAGAATTCAAAGGAAGTCAAAAAGTATCTGATTGTGAAATGACTAAAAAGTTAATTCTGCCTAATAGGTGCCATTTAGAGGTTGCATGGATAGTTAATGGTTTCAGCTTTCTACTCTGAAAAGGAAAACGTTTAACCAAACAAAAATATCAGTACAGATTTATTTATTTATTTATGAATATAATTTTAAGATTGGGCCCCCTGAAACCTGAATGATACTTTCTAGTCAAGTGACCAGTAGAAAATTAATTTTAAAAAAAGAAAGGTTATGCACACTTTTGCATTACTTTTGGTACAGTCCTCGTATAATAACCTTGATAATGCTGGGTTTGCCCACTGAAACAAAAATAAAACAAATCAAAAACTGCACTTTAGGAGAAAAAGAAAAAAAAACTTCTAACTGGAATTTTTTTGTTTAAAAACAGACAAGAAAACAATCAAAGGATTATAGATCATTTTATTGCAACTACTCGGATTGTAAATAAAATCCCATAACCACATTCAAAACACCACGGCTTGATATGGCGGTGTCATTTCAATCAGGAAAGTAAGGCTCTAAAACTCTGTTACAAGAGACTTAGCAGCATTTATTAACAAGGATTGTTTCCCTATTAGGTTCTAATCACATAAATGTATGGTTTCGCCCTTCGGTCTGCCTGCCCGAATAAACGAGACGGCTCTAAAAGAAGGGAATTTAAACGACTAAAAATAAATAGAAAATGTTTGGTAGTCATGTAGATTCTGAAGAAATGAGAGCGTGCAGTATGTGCAACTCAGCGCTAGATCAGAGAAACTCCCACAAAGAGCCCGAGAAGCACTTAAAATCTGATAAACCCGCAGGTTACGTGCAGGTACCTCAGCATTAAACCTGCCTGATCCTTCTTAACAAATCACTCAAAAAAAAAAAACAATTATCGATAATAAAATAATAATGATGATAAATGATTAAAAAAAATAAGATGAGATTTTTACACGTAGGTATATAGGCATTACAGTAATAAAGAATATAATACAAAAAAATAGTAATAAACATTAATAAAGAACATGAGAAAAAGAAGAATCCAAATCTAAAGCACATGTATAAAGCATATGGTCCCATCATGGTAACATTCAAAGACGAGGAAGGTGGCAAGGTACGGATTAGCTGTGTACACACATTTAACACAAAAAAAAGAAAGAAAAAAAAATGATCATTTTACTTCATGTTTTCTATGATTTTGTACTTCCATTGGCAGCCTTACAATGTGAACCTGAAAATCATTCTTTAAAGTAAAAACAAAACACACAAAAAAAGCGAATGTATAAAAAAAAAAAAAGAAAAATACTTCCAAATCATTATGAAGCCAGGCTCAAAATTTAGCACATCAGCCCTGATTTTGTAAAACAAATTTATGAAGTGCAGAAATGGGGCAAGGGTAGCTGAGTGGTTAAGGTGTTACAGACTATTGATCGGAAGATCGCAGGTTTAAGCCCCCAGCACCTGGGCCCTTGAGCAAGGCCCTTAACCCTCAACTGCGCATATTGTATTTTTAATGAGATAAAAATGTAAGTGTCCTGAATTCTTTCTCCCCATTTTGGTGTGAGGAAAAAAAGAAAAAGAAAGAAACCTGACTGTTAAAAAAAGTGCTGACTGTGGAGACGTAAACATTCAAACTATTCATCCTTCGTCTTTAGATTGTGCACAGCGAGTGAAAAGAAAATAAACAGAAAATTGATCCACAGCTTCAGAATCATACGACGCTGTGGTATGAAGAGGTGTAGGTTTAAGGAGTTTAAAATAAGTTAAACAACTATGATCATAAAACGAATAAGATGATGCGCGCGCACACACACCAGGTAACAGGTAAAGACAGTAACTGTACGATAAATATCTGCGGCAAGATTTAAATTCAAGTAAATACAGAAAGATTTCAGTAACAAGTTGAGAACGTGTGCCAGATAAGGCACTGAATGGCACGAGGAGCGCGTGATTAAGTTCTGATTTCTCCACTATGAGTATGTCGAGGTATTAAATCAGTGTCTGGATGCAGAACCCATGCTGAAACAAACTCAAATCTCCAAACTGGACAAGATTAACGTCAAGCTGTGAATGAGAAAGGAACGATCTCTATATAAATTAGCTAGCACGACTAAAACAATAATATAAGGTTTCGCCTTTTGGTGTCCATGTCAGATTACTTGCTGCTACTGTAAAATCAAAAACAAAATCAAAGTATAATTATTATTAAAGCCACGCATTACGGAGGGGGAAGTGTGTTAAAGACAGTCGCTCTGCACCCTGCCACCACCAACGAAAAAGGACGATACAATCGACAGCTGCTACTCCTCACGTCGAGGATCGGGAGGAAACAGGGTTGAGACTGAAATCATGTAGAAAAGCTTTTTCTTTTTAAATTCCAGTATTTGCGTATGTGTATGTGTGTGTGTGTGTGTGTGTGTGTGGGTGGGTGGGTGTTTTTTTTTTTTTTAAAGGTCACATTCTGAAGGTGTTGAAACAAGGGAGGTGTTACTCCACTGTGACTGACTTCGCCAAGTTCCTTGGACAGTCCACCTGCATCGAGAAAACAAATGGGAATATATAATAAATAAATAAATAAATAAATAAATAAATTTGGTTAAATTCAGCATTTGGCGTGGCCGTCTGCAGAAAAATATGTTGGACAGTACTGTGGATGAATCGTTTTAAACAGTCAATGCCGAACAATAACCGAAGAAAGAAACCTCACTAGCTACAGTATGCGTCGTTCCCTCGACGGGGGAAGGAAAAAAAAAAGGTCTATCATTTTGGCTTTTTCTTTTTTGCTCTTTTCTTCACTTAGCAACCAGAATTTTATGCTAGACCGTCTGCATGAACCTTACACCAGTTAAGACAGATATTATATTAAAATATGTAAAAAAAAATAATAAAAGCAAAATTATGATGCAAAATGATTGCCTGGCAAAAACAAAAATGGTAAAAATAAATAAATAAATAAATATGTTTCTTGTTACAAAAACTAAAAAAAAAAAATTATATATATACATATATTATATTACATTATATACTCAAAAAAAGTGCAAAATAAAATAAAAAGAAAGAGAAACTGGGCGTTCTTAATACATTTTTGCTCCAATATAACATGAAAAATTTTTTTATTCTTACATCGTATCCTCTGAGCACGGCCAGGTGGAAGGACAGCAGCTGGAGCGGGATGACGCTGAGGATCCCCTGCAGACAGTCCACGCAGTGCGGCACTTTAATAGTACGGCTCGAGCTCTTTACGGTCTCGTAGTCGTCCTTGTCGCAGATCACTATGGGACGACCCTGAAGGCACGACACAACAATTTACACTCCCGCACGAAAAAACTGACCAGCAAAGATAATCAGTTAGAAGTGGTGGAACTGCAAACAAACTCCTAAGATAAAACGTATTGTATGGCTTATTCAATTGGGTAAAAACAATTGGGTTATACATTTTTTTTAAAAAAGTTGAAATACTGACGTTCCAGGAACTCATTTAATGGCCCAAACATGTGTAAATGACTTGGAGCGAGGTCAGGACTGTACAGGGGATGTGGTAATAACTCCTACTTGAGCTCCTGTAAGGTCAGACATTGTCATGCAAAAACAGACCACTTTTAGTGATTAAACCAGGCTGTTTATTTCCCCCTTAAAGCAGCATTAAAGGAGTTCCTGGACGGCGAGCAGTGACGATGACATGAAGCTAGACAGGCTGATCATGGCTCCGGCGTACTGAGAGAACTTTTTACTCTCATAACTGTATTGTGAGTCAAAAGTCCCGGTTTGACTCGAACGCCTCAGTAATACGAATTAAATCGCTGGTTGGCGTCCCTGTACACAACACGACTAATACTAAGAGAGTGTGTACTGAGGTTGAGGTCAGAGTGACACTAAGCTGTAGGAATATCACTTATTCCCTGTAATAATACTTTTTTTTTGGGGGGGGTATTTCCAATTTTCTCCCCAATTTAGTCGTGGCCAATTCCTCCCCGTCACTAGGGGGCTCCCTCATTAAGGCT
>JAQQZS010000039.1:27378816-27389244 GCA_030068045.1 Platyallabes tihoni
TCTCCAAAACATCTCACATGGGTTGTCCCTCTGATGAACTCATTCTTGATCCTATCCATCCTTGTCACTCCCAAAGACAACCTCAACATCTTGACTGTATATAATTAATTTTAGATCCTGGCAGTGAACAAGCATGGTCTCTTCGGTCTTCAGACCTACGATACAGTGTAAGGCATGTTCAACCTCAACACGATCAACAAAAACAAAAAGGCTGCTTGTGACTGCCTTGTTCCATCTTGGTGACCAGGAAGTGGTACAAATCCACACGTCAGAATGAAGGTCACATAGTTTTACCGTAGTTTTTCTATTTCCAGACCTTGAGGTAACTTAACAAAACACAAAACGGAAATGCAAAACCTTGAATTTACACTGTATATAAGAAAAAGAGCATGACAATAGAAAGAAAGAAAGAAAGAAAGAAAGAAAAAGGAGAGTACGGTAAAGGATATGCGTATATACCTGTGCACTGAGGAAAGGCTGCAGGTTGTAAACCTGAAATCAGGTTCTCTGTGGAGGTTTTCTCTGGTGGTTTTGCTGTAAACACACACACACACAACTTGATCTAGATGTACCATAATTTTTTTTCATCCATCTTTGATATCAAAACCTCACTGATCTCACCATCCAGTTTGGCAAAGTCCTTGTTCAGCAGCTCTTCAGCTGTCAGTTTGGAGAAGTTGTCATCACCAAACGGGTTCCAGGAAGGCTGCGCCCCCGCGTCTGCCTTAGGGACAGCAGGCTGGGTACCGACCTCACCCGTGGGGTACACGCTCTGCTGAGAGGAGCGCGGCGAGCCAGAAGGGGTGGTGCTCGCTGATCTGGAGCAGAAACACAAAGCTAGCTCAGCTCGGTTGTGGTCAGATTTAAAAATAATTTCCTAAAGACTGATTGATTCCATGGTAGGAGGGAAAAAAAAAAAAAAAAAAAAAAACCCCAGTGCTTTAACATTCATGTGTGCAAGATGCTGTAGGAAATGTTCTGCAGACTGATCAATAGATGTATCGATGGATGGATGGATGGAGCTCACTTGGACTTGTTGAGACCGGCTTCGGCAGCAGCTGCCTGCAGGAGCTGTGTCGACTTGCTAACAGGAACTCCAAATATGGTGCTGTGCGTGACGTCACTCAGAATGCGCCGGTGCCCTCCGCGAGGAGCCACCTTAGGAGATGAGGGCGGAGTCAAGGAGCCCACTTTATGGCCCGAGCGCCCACCTGCAAAAGGCTAGGCAGAGAAAACACTTCCTTTTAGTAGAGATATCTGGACGACATATCAGTGACACGAGAAATCTGGAAAACGAAAGACGAGTTAATCAGTTCAGGAAGACGCATAAACGTATATGTTTATGATTAGAAGGTTGAGGAAGGGAGATTAATCACAACAAACCAACCAGGAAAACTACGAAAGGACCACTGCTACCATTAATTCATTCATTGATCATGACAGAAACAGAAGGAACCCAGAGTATAAATGAATAGTGGAAAAGTTCAAGCTTTTAAATGTTATTCATTTAACAGTTCAAATGTTTGTATGGATAGTAAAGGCAAAGTGCAGCCATGAAACGTCAGAAGGAACTGTTCCACTCGAGTTGTGTACCCAAACACGCCTTTCTTACTAGCTTCTATAATAAAACTTTAGCGCCATCAGAACTAGCCGAGACATGATGCTACCCCTAAAACCCGAAGACGACAGGCACACAACTCCAGGGACGAACAAACCCAGGAAAAAAGATCACGTCCAGCAGTTCTTGAATTACCATCCGCTCAGAACTCGGGTCAGGATCTGCTGCCCCCTGTAGGACTGGAGGAGGAGGAGGAGGAGGAGGAGACGATGTAAACATCAGAGGGCTAGAAGTGAGATTAGCTGCCAGTGGCTGCTGCTGGATTGGTGGAGGAGGAGGAGGAGGAGGAGGAGGAGGAGCCACGGCTTTAATTTTTGTGAGTCCGGGTGCGGTTTGGGAATTCTGCACAGGAGGGGGAGGGGCCATGGCTTTGGTTCTGGTCTGCACCGGGGCTGATGGAGGACTCTGTTGAGAAGGAGTAGGAGTACGAGTAGGAGTAGGAGGAGGCGGGGCCTTGGCTTTAGTTCTTGGTGCAGGTGAGGAGGTGCACTGATCAAGACGTGGGTAGAGATTCTGCACTTGGGGTGGCGGCTAAAACCAGTAAATCAGGTCAAAACACAAGGTTATAAGTGGATCAAGTGATAAACTGCATGTGCGGGTTACTTTTCCAAAATAACAAAAAACCCTGAAGTGTTTTATTAGTTTTACTCCACATCATTAAACTCCATTCACGTCAACAATAACACGTTTCTCAGCAAAACAACACGAACTGTATGATCCGTACTGTACCTGCTGCTGAGGCGGGTAGAAACCCAGAGCTTGCGGCTGAATGAAAAGCTGCGCCTGCTGGGGCGTGGCTTGAGGAGGAGTGGGCGTGGCCTGCAGGGACGCCGGCGTGGCTTGCTGCTGAGCAACAGGAACGGGCTGCTGAGGCTTCTGAGGCTGAGAGACAACGCTCACGTCTGTAAAGCGACACATTTAGACGTGTTTAATTAAGGGAAACACTTTGAGAAAACGTTTGTCAGTGCAAAAGTTGACGCCTGAACAAGCATCAACGAATGCTTTTTAAAAAAAAAAAAAAAAAAAAAAACACCAAACCCTTCAAGCCTGTCTGATTCGTACGTCCCCTGTATTTACACTGTAAACGAGCAGTCTGATCACGTTTCATCAGTTCATTAGAGCTCACAAAGTCAAATGGCAACTCAGCAGGATTTGGGCTATTAAAGCTCAATAGCTGGAGAATATTATTAGCCAGGATTTTTAAAAAGCCCTCATTAGACCGTGCGTATAAAAAAAAGAAGAAGAAAAAGAAAAAAAAGACACATTGATTAAACCTACAGGACTGTTAGAGGTCGATCAATTCAGTTCAAACTACAAGGAGGTTCCTGTGATGTTCTTTAATGGCTTTAAAGTAGCTGCTTCACCCTTCTCCAAATCCTCTGCTCAGCATGTTTGTGCCAGATGATGCTGTAACCATTTGACTAAATTTGTTTCTGACTAAACGTGATCTCTGCCTGCTGAATTCTATTTAACCTTACACACACACACACACACACACACACACACACACACACAAATGTGGATTATCTTTGGAACTTGACCCTGTGTATAATCGTTTCCAAAATCTCTGAAACTCACTCATAGGCTGCGCGGGTCCCACTGGGGCGTTGGCTCTCTTCCGGGGCGTGAGGGCGGGCTGTATGGGCAGCATGCCCGTGACCGCTTGAGGCTGGCCTGCTTTGGGCCGTTGCCGTGGCGCTATGGAGGTTTCCAAGGTCGGGATTGGATCAGTGAGTCTAAGGCAAAAAAATATATATATATTTATATATCTTGAATTGTTCATTCACATAGCACAAACATCTCAGGATAGGTATACAGTGTGAGGGGCGTTCAACTCAAACCAGGACTTGTGATGAATATGTATGAATATATTTTGTTGTGAATGAAGGCGACTGATATTTAAAGGACATACTGTACGTCTATGGATAACAATGCCACTGCAGTCGTTCCTGTTAATATTCAGAGATTGAAACGCCTGATCCTTGAAAATCTGTCTGTGTGAACTGTAACCCAATCATTCACCAACACCGCTTGCACGATACAGGAACTCGTCTGGGAGTTACTGCCACATCACCTGTACAGTCCTGACCTCACTCCAAGCCATTTCCACATGTTTGGGCCATTAAAGGAGTTCCTGGGAGGCCGGCGTTTTAGACATGAATCAGACAGACAGCCCTGAGAAAACTTGATGGTGTCCAGCACTATATATATATACTATTCATAAAAATAAACATTTCCGAGGGTTAAGAGTTCAATAAAAAGTCCTGGTTTGACTTGAACACCTCTCATATACTGTACGTACTCAGTGTGCGCTCTCTCACCTGGCTTTAGTCTGACTCTTTTTGGCAACAGCTTCGCTCGCTCTGATTGGCTCAGGAAGCTTCGTGGGAATCTGAGAATTCTGGTTCCGTTAAGAAAAAAAACAAGATCACAATAACAAAGATCAGTTATTAATCAATTATTAAATTCTTAAAGAATATCATTAATAAGAACGGAATTACAGTAGTATATATTAAACGTTTTACTTTAAGCAGTCAAATTTGAGTTTAGGAATTTAACAAAAAATTAAATAAAATCTACAGGTCGAGTCGAATAATTTTATTTATTTTATTTTTTTACAGCATCCTACATTACCCACAATTCTGTTCAAACTGATGCTCACAGTGGTGCAGTAGGACTGCAGTCTTTTTAAACAGATCATCGGCATCAGCTTTCACTCTAGTACTTATATTCACGCTCATCATCTTGCAAATCACTACTTAGCGGAGTAGGACTGCATGGTTCAGCTGCATTGCATTCTGGTACTTTCAGTCTATTGTTTTCATCAACAGCTCCATTATTTCTACACTACAGGTCCAGATAACGGTGACTGAAATAAGTGGAGCTCATATTTAAAAAGGATGAAGTGTTATCCTTTATATCCCTTCTATTAAACTAAATTATACAACGTTTCTCAACATGAAGCACAAAAACAGCGCTGTGAGCTGTGATCCCGCACATTCTAACAAAAGCCTGTTCTGTACTGGGGTAAGAGACACCACAGGGGCAGAGGTCACCGAAACACAACAATAGCTGCGCCCCAGTGTTTTTCAGACCCTACGTGCTGCCGTCGATGCCACTCTGCAGCTTCGCCGTCCCTAACGTGCCGACTCAATGCACCCATTATAGCTTCGACGCAAGAGCGTGCCACTGGATTGCAGCCAAGACGCAGCTGGCAGCGGAAACCTACTTCCTCCGACTTCCCCTGACGATGCGTGTGGAATAAATCTAGCAGGAAACGGCTTTCGCGGTTTAGCAGCACAACATGGGCGTTGAAGAGAAAAGAGCAAACGCAGAGCACTGGCTCGGTGATCAAACCCTTCAGGGGCTTCAAAATAATAAACAACGTGGCACGAAGCCGACTTCATGGTGCTGCAGGGGTTAAACGCTTTGGAAGAAAGAAATTCATCAAAAAATAAATAAATAAATAAACCCATTCAGCTTACATGGACGTTCTGTACTGGACAGTCCTTGCGTGCAAGCTTGAAGGCAAAATGAGACACCTGGTAGATATCAGGCCTTACGTCAGGGTCTGGCTCCAGCATGTAACCTGGAGACCGATAAGAGATGTTATAAAAAAGGAAAGAAAAAGAAACAGGAAACAGGCAGGTATGAGTTACAAATGAAAAGGAAATAAAGACAGATGAAGACAGAAACACACGCATGAGATGAAATGGGAAGACATTTAGACAGACAGACAGACAAGGCAAATAGATACAGGAGTATGATATAGACCTGTGACAGACGGACAGACATCAAATAGGCATAGACAGACATCCCTGAGACACACAGACATGCAGACATGATATAGACATCAGATGAATAGACAGACATGAGACAGATGGACAAACGAACATAACAGACATGATACTAAACTGAGACAGATGGCAAGACAAACGTGAGCCAGGGAGACAGTTTAAGGGACAAACAGGCACACACAGACAGACAGGCATGAAATACATAGAGATGGGAAGACAGATATGAGATATACAAACATGAGACAGACAGACAGACTGACTCATATGATAGATACAGACCCATATGAGACAGACTAACAAATATCAAGCATACAGGCATATATGAGAAAGACACACTGACAGATGAATAGCTGAACATTAAATACTCAGAAATGGGCAGACATACTGCATGAGAGATAGGTATGAAAAAACAGATATGAGCTAGACAGACATGAAAAAAACAGACTGAGAAATGAATAGCTATGCATTAAATACTCAGATATAGGCAGACATATGAAACAGACAGATATGAGACAGATGGATATGACAGACAAAAATATGAAAGACAGATGAGACAGACAGATATGAGGCAGACAGATGAGACAGACAGACATAGACAGATATGAGCTAGAGAGACTGATGAGACAGACAGATATGAGATAGACATGCTGATATGAGACAGGCAGACTTATATGAGACAGAAATAGACAGACGGATGAGACGAACAGATATGAGACAGACAGACTGATATGAGACAGAAATAGACAGATGGATGAGGTGGACAGATATGGGCAGATGAAACAGAGACATGAGAGACAGATATGAGCTAGACAGGCTGATATGAGACAGGCAGACAGACACGAGACTGAAATGAGAGACAGACAGACACGAGACTGAAATGAGAGACAGACAGACACGAGACTGAAATGAGAGACAGACAGACACGAGACTGAAATGAGACAGACAGACACGAGACTGAAATGAGACAGACAGACACGAGACTGAAATGAGACAGACAGACACAAGACTGAAATGAGACAGACAGACACAAGACTGAAATGAGACAGACAGATACGAGACAGGCTGATGTGAGATGGACAGATGAGGCAAACATATGACAGACATATATGACACAGACAGGCCGATACGAGATAGACAGATGAGACACAGACAGCCAGATATGAGCCACACACACGAGACAGACGGACAGACTGACATATGACTACATGAGCATTATACAGACAGAGACCAGCGACTATGACAGACATGAAATAAACAGAGAGACACACACTGGGGATGAATAGGTAATTAGGTAGACAGATGCACAGATGGACAAACAGATACAAGACAGCCAGACAGAAGAGACAGACAGGTATGAGACTGACAGACAGACGGATGGAGAAAGAGACAGACCGGTGTAATGAGGAGCATGTGACCGAGGCTGGTTAATGAGTGAGACGTGTGACTCACGTATGAGGCAGTGCATGTCGTGCGAGTAGCGCGAGTTGTCCGGGATGGTGAAGCTGCCGTCGCAGATGGCCACCTGACTCTCTCCGAACGGCAGGGTGAAGAAACACAGCTTATACAGCAAGCAGCCGAGAGCCTGTGGGGAGCAACACACACACACACACACAAAATTAAATCAACCACATCACCCGTCTGTGACATCAAGTTTAACTCTACACAGTCCTCACCCAGGTATCAGCTTTGGTGCTAACGACTTTCCCGCTGTACAGATTGACCATCTCTGGAGCTCTGTAGGACAGCGTGGTGTACCTGCACAGCGTCGAAGGGGGGACACGCGCGCGCGCGCGCGCGCACACACACACACACACACACGTTACTGTACATCACACATCATCTGAGAGACAACAAACAAGTAAAATGACGAAATGGGAAGAAAAAAAACCATAGAGCACTTTTTAATCTCCTCCTCCACGACGGCCGGCCCGACGGCCTGAGGGTCCTGGAACCTGTCGGTGGCGCTGCCGAAGTCACACAGGACGTAATGACCACGGTCGTGCAGGAGGATGTTCTCCACCTGAGACATGGGGACAAAGACAGACAGCAATAGAAACCATTAGTTGGATCAAAAAAAAAATAAATTACCCCATCTTGCTGTTACTCTACATATAGTCGATCAGATCAAGAATTTTCTGAAGATTTACAAAAGAGTTACAATTGTAATTCTACGACTTGTTTATAACTCCACCTTCTCTTCAGGCCACACCTCCTCCTTGAACATTGATTACTCAGTATCTCAATCATGACTCATTGTAGTTCCTCTCAGCTTGTTAGAACATGTGATACTACAGTACGCGCCATGCTCTTGGATTCGAATCATTCCACTTTTGTCTGTCTTAGCACGTCTTAAAAACTCCGCCCCTATTTTGACATAGAGACAGGTTTTCGGCTCCATCCATCTCCATCCATTAACTCCTTAATTTTCTCTAAAGAAAAGCATCCACAAAACATCATGGTACCACCACCATGCTTCACTGGTAGGGGGATGGGGATGACGAGTTCAGGTTTTTGGCTTTGTCACACTTCTCACATGTTTCTCCAAAGTGCGACTCATTTCTGCAGGTTCTCCGTGCTCGCCCACGTGGGGGTGCGAAGCGTTTCGAACGCCAACGTCTCCCGTGCAAATACACCAATCGGCTCGAACACATCTGGACTTAAGTCAACAAACCTGATCGAGTCGCGCACTCTCGGAGCGTTTAATCCTGTTTCGCAACTTGGTTTTGAGGCGAGGGTGTGTCGACGTGCAGTCGGCCCGGTCCTGCGCCGGCAGCTCTAATCTCACGACTGATAACATTTAAGATAATTATGAAATTAAGGCGGCGTTCGCTTCGCTCTAGCGATACAGTAGCGATTTAAGGTCCCATGTCTCATTATGTCTTTACAGCAGGTCGTCTCAGAGCTCCTGCAAAGTGCGTGTGTTTTAATGTTCCAACAGAAACACCACACAGATAAGGCATTTTTTATACCTCCAACTGTTTCACTTCCTCCTCCGAATCTGCTATTTCAGTGTTTATGGAAATGAGCTACTGATAGGCCACGCCCCTCCAGCAGAGCTGAGCAACAGGATAGGGTAAGGGAACTTCTTATATGAGGTTCTTTTTTTGACACACACTGGAGCCTCGGTTTAATGTCTAAAAATGCATTAATATAATAAGAATAATAGGTAATAATAGGTGACCTTTAAAGGTGTGGATGTGTGCGTGATCGCCGGAGTTTGATAAAATTGTATCACCTACAATACCGGTCTAAGGAAAGTTGTTGAATTTGTTATGTAAGTTTAAAATTTGTTTAGAATTTTTAAGTATATTATTTTTCTTTTATAAACCTTTGAATTAATTCCCTCGTTAAAGCTAGAACAGACCTTTAACGTTGTAAATCTTGCCCTTATACCTCCATAACTGCCACCGATCAGCCTAAAAACTAGGGACGGGAGTGACCAGGGTCGACCCGATAGGTTATCATCACAATACGCAGGCGCCGATTCGATTTGTATTGCGATTCTGTAAGTATCCCGAATTTATAAAAATCCTGATTTATTTTTTCGAAAGTCGTCATAATTCTAAATAAACTTAGCAAATAATTTGCTCCTACCACACAGGACGCTGTGCTGCCTTACCAATGTGTGAATATTTAAGCGTACACCACCTGCAGGATTATAGTGGAACTGCAACATTTTACCAGATTTTACCAGATTTCAGATTAGGAATTTTTTTCGACACGTGTGAGAATCGTGATTGATAACCAAATCGATTTTGTTTCTTCCTGTCACTACTAAACAAATATCCTGTTCTTTTCCTGTTTTGGAAAAACTTCAAGTGGTATTTTCACAAACACACTACGCATATGCACGAGACACTCTGCACTGCAAACGCAAGAGTATCCCTTTAAAACTGCGGACGGTTTGAGGAAAGGGGCGGGGCCTTCAAGTCGCTCGTACTTTGAGATCCCGGTGGACGATGGGAATTTTGCGCTGGTGTAGCCGCGCGACGGCTTCGCACGTGTCGCAGAAGATCTGCAGGACTTCCGGCTCGCTGAAGCCCGTCTGCAGACGCTGGTTCATCAGATTGACCACCTGACCACCTACGCACACACACACACACACACACACACACACACACACACACACACACAGAGAGAGGAAGTCATGTTGAATGATTAAAACAAGGAAAGGAATTTGTGTGTGAGAGACAGACAGAGAGAGAGAGAGAGAGAGAATGAGACGCAAGTGCTGACCTTTACAGAAGTCCATTAGTATCAGAACTTCCCAGACGTCTCCCAACCCCACGGCCGTGACGCTGGAGTCCAGGTAGCCGACTATATTTTTGTTTCCCACCAGATCCCTCTGTTAAGAAGAACACACACACACACACACACACACACACACACACAACAATCAGGATGATGAGCTCAAACAGCTGTCCGCTCACGTTAAAGACCTTGAGTCAGGGCCGGATGAGACGTGGGCGGCTGAAAGTCTCGAGTCAACACTTCGGCTTTATCATTAACGCGCTGGACTAAAGGCGGCAACAATGACGTTGACGGCGTTCATATTTCCGCCTCAATCACCCGCTCTCTCTCTCTCTCTCGATCTATCTATAGTTAATTACACACTCTCATTTCAAGGCTTATTAATTCATCAGCTGCGGATCGTTACAGCACAACGTGGTCAGAAAGTTCTCTTTCAAGCATACGTTTCGGTGTCTCACTATGGGATACGCCCCTTCCGCGTATTCCTCAAAAGCCCTATTACATTACGCCAGCCCCAATTGGCTGGCAGGCGTGATGTCGTGTCTGGGGGGTAGAAGAAGCCTATCTTTCAAATCTTGGCAAAGGACTGGACACCACGACATCTTTCGCCTGGCTCCTTCATTCGACACTCCAGTCGATTCTAGAACCATACATCATAATGGCTGCAGCAACGCAGACCGCTAAAGCTAGGGAAGGAGGAGACGTGCGACTCTGCTCATGCGGGAACAAAATTTCGGGAAAAGACACACACCAGGTCTGCTC
>JAQQZS010000039.1:27389344-27402235 GCA_030068045.1 Platyallabes tihoni
GGCGTATCCCATAGTGAGACACCTCACTTAATGCTATCAGAGAACCGGGGTTACGCAAGTAACCTATTGTTTTTTTATTTAATAAACAGCTGCCTTTAGTCACCCTGACGATCATCTGATCGTCAATAACTCCTACATGATGAGAGGCGGGGTGCCGTCACCTGATCGAACAGGATCCTTTATATTCTGTCTTATAAGAGACGATCAGAGCGTGAGCAAGTTCGATATTTTAATTAAGAAGAAAGGGTTTTCCTTTCGCTGGCAGACTGTTAGCGTGTTTATTTATTCCAATCGATATGGCGGCTGTCTCGTAAAGAACGTACCGTCATTGTGGATTAAGTTAAAAAGTTATTTAATCCAGTGAGGTAATGATCATTCGTTTAGACAAAACATGTTCTTTTATTCACTGAATTCGATATAAAGTAGTGGCGTGTCAATCGATTAAAATTTTTAATCTAATTAATCTCAATCATGGTCCGTGATTAATCACTCAGATTTACTTGCAGAGAAACACTACGGACTGGTTAGAGGAAAATTTAAATCTCACTCTCCCAGGAGTAGAGGGCGTGGCAACCCACCAACGGTGGACCATCCTCAGATCCATAGAGACACGGCCGTCTGAGAAACCACTCCCACATCTTAC
The DNA here is from genome assembly GCA_030068045.1 of Platyallabes tihoni. NCBI lineage: Eukaryota > Metazoa > Chordata > Actinopteri > Siluriformes > Clariidae > Platyallabes > Platyallabes tihoni. The sequence continues at coordinate 27,389,988 of JAQQZS010000039.1, forward strand.
ATTTAATGTGTTCTTGTAAAGACAGTTCTCCTTGAAGGACGCTCAAGGACACACAACTTTATTGTTTTTTTTTTAATCCAAACTTCCGTCTAGAAGCTTTTCATAATGAACGTCCTGTTCAGTTTCCTCAGTCATCTAAATATCCGTGTTAAACGTGTCGTCATCACACACAGCCGTTATCACACAGCACCGTGATTATGGGAAGCCATTAGGGCCAAACTTGGTCATATGATTAATTTGTGATAAAACGTATTCTTTTTTTTATTTATTTCTAGATTAATCACATGCACTGGCCTTCCAGGAACCCCTTTAATGCCCTAAACATGTGGAAATAACTCAATAACTCCCAGCCAAGTTCCTGTAATGTACAAGTGGTGCTGGTTGTTTTGTCACAGACAGATGTGTCGCTTCCGTAAAAAAAAAATTTTTGTTTTGATCGGTTTTCAGGGATCAGATGTTCCACTCGCTGAACGTTCACGGGAACGACTGCAGTGGACTGGGATGGTCAATCACAGGCGAAATTTCCCTTGACGTCTATTTGAGGCAACAAAAGTCTTGAATTAGACAAACCAAAAAAACAACAACGCAGTTGTTTTCTTTTAAATGCAAACTTATAAAAAGTGGAACAGAGCTCGTTCAGTGCTTCAGCTGCTCATTGGAAGGTCATGAGATCTAATCTCGACAGTCGTCCATCGATTTGAATAAAAGAGACCGTTTTTTTGTTTGTTTTAAAGCCTTGTGTGGCGCAGCGTGGACGGACTTCAGATGCACTGCCGTCTCTCCTGTCCTCGCTGTAAATAAGGGCAGAGGTGAAGGGAAGCGACACGAGAGCTTGGGTTCGGCGTTGTAAATAAAAGTGTGTAAGAGAAGGAGGCTTCTTCACTACTCTGGTGAGACGGAGTCACCAGATGCGGCACATTTACACACCGAACAACGAGCTCTTTCTCTCGCTTCTGACTGGAGCTGATTCTGGAGTCTGTGAATAGTCTCTCTCTCTCTCTGTCTGTCTCTCTCTGTCTCTCTTTCAGTAACACAGAGAGCACTTCATTCCGCTGGCGTAATCACACTCGTAGCTCCTCGCTGTGTCAAGGTTCTGGGGAATAAATCTCACATTTTAAACAGAGACCTTGAAATCTGATGGGACTCTTTTTTTTCCACTTCTTTTTTTTTTTTTCAGATCTGCAGACGTGAACCTGAAGCCTCAGCGTTCCTCTAGATGACTGAACGTTGAGACTTGAGACTGAAGAAGACGAAGGGTTCTCTAAATAAAGAACGTAAGCTCTGTGTAGATTGTGGGCGGGGCTTAACATGAAAACACTAAAGAGATGAGTTGTGTCGCAGCTACGTTCCACCAAAATCCATCGAGAACTATGAATCACAGCTAAACCGGAAATTCGAGTAAATTTGTTGTGATTTTTTTTATTCGATCCAATTCGTGAATGTTAACGTTTATTGTCTGATTCGTCTCAAGCGGTTTGATTTCAAACTACTCCAGGTATCTAATAAACACTGAAAAGCTGCGTAACTTGTGTTGTTGATTGTTTAAACGTGTGCGATGCTTCTGCGCGACACTCCGGGTGGCCACTAGGGGGCGGTATGGCACCGACCGCACGTTAACCTCAAAAGAAGAAGAAAACAATTTAGCATTTGTGAAAGATGCACACATTTTTTTTTTCTACAAAAGCTGTGGTGTTTGTATTTTAGAGCATTTTACATCATTTAAAAAAGTAAATCAATTGAATTTATCAAATCCACCAAGAAAAAAAAATCAAACTCGAATACTGTTATTGAATTAAATTCTAATAAATCGCTCCATTCGCACAGCTCTATAGTGAAGACTGGAGCGAGCAGCCTTCGCTTCATCTTCATCATCCCAGAGGGTCGCGTGAGGACGTCCCGATCAGGGGTCTGGGGTCGAGACGTACACACCCGGCACACGCTACAGCTACAAACACCGTGTGCCGTACGCTTCATCACCCCCGCACGAGGGACGAGCTGAGGGACGGGGACGCTGCCTGAGAGGGGGACGCTCGAGTGGAAGCGCTCACCATGATCTGAATCTCTCTCTTGCAGACGTCAAGGTCGTGCTCGTTGTTCACGTACATCCTCTTCAGAGCACAGCGAACGCCCTGGTGTGTGCGCACGAGGAACACGATGGCGAAACCACCTGAGAGAGAGAGAGAGAGAGAGAGAGAGAGAGAGAAACACATAATAATAAAGAGTCAGGATGAGACAAAATCAACAAAGGCAATTAGAATAAACCAAATTACACAAACGACACTAAAAAGTATCAAACCACACACCATCAGCATCTTTCTCTGGGTTTAATTACAGTCTGCTGAGTCAAATGATGGTGTGTGTGTGTGTGTGTGTGTGTGTGTGTGTGTGTGTGTATGTATACACACGTGTGTGACTAGCTTTAGTACCTTCCACTCACTAGCACTCTGTAATTCAGTGAAGGTTATCCAGGTATGCACTCTTTCTTTCTCTCTCTCTCTCTCTATCACACACACACACACAAACTGAAGGACAGTATCTAGCGTGCAGTGTTCGCAGCACGGTGCAGCCTTGGGCAAAGTTGAGTCACGCTGTGTGAACAGCCTGATATGCTTTTAAAAACACACACACACACACACACACACACACACACACACACACACACACAAACACACACACACACAATGGTGTAAAGTAAATCTGTCACCGCGCTGTAACACACTCTATAAATATCAGCGCAGTCTGTTGTAGCGCGGCTCGAAGGACGCTCGAGGAAGCGCAGCATCTCTTGACGTGCGCGTGAAGAAGTTTCGCTAGCGGATGAAACACGACGCTGGTCTGAAATAAAGTGAAAGTAGAGCGCGAGATCCGCGCGGCGGCACTTCGGCGGTGCGAGAGGGGACACGGGACAGCGCAGGACACATTTCATCAGGAACGGGATGCTGCGCTTCATTACACCACGACCATGATGATGTTTATAGGAAGAATATAATAAACACACACACACACACACACACACACACACACAGGGCACTAAGCAATGCAGCTTAATTTCAACTGCTGTTCTATCTGGAGAGGAGCTTCACTTCCTTCCTTCCTTTCTCTTTCTGTCGCTCTCAGTCTCTCTCTCTCTCTCTCTCTGTCTCTTTGTCTCTCCGCCTTTAGTTCTCTCGGTCTTTCTCCCTGTCTCTCTGTCCCAGTCTTTAGCTCCCTTTGTCTCTCTCTCTCTCTCTCTCTCTCTCTTCCCATGTCTCTTTATGTCTCCCTTTATCTGTCGCTCTCGGGTTTGACAAATTAAAGTTATAACAGTATCTAATAAACGCCGTATGACTCGTGGTGCTGATTGTGTAAATGTCGTGTCTCGTACAAAGTGATGATGTTTCTTGTGTCAATTGTCTGTCCTACACTCCAGTCCAGTAGGTGGTGGTGCTGCACCAACCGCACATGAACACAAAAGAAGAAGAAGAAGAAGAAGAAGAAAAAGAAGCAATACTGTTACAAAACATGAGTATTTAGCAGATGTCGTCAGGCGATTGTATTTTCTGCTGAAGCTGTGATATAGATATATTTTCTAGGAATTCCTCGAGTTGAATCCTTTAACCTTTGTAATTTTACCCAAATCATTTTAAAAGTGTGAACTGATTCTGAATAATAAACTTTTTTTGAATTAGTTCAGTGAGAAGTCAAACCAGTTCATGAATTGTTGTATTAACATTTCTTATTGTTTATATTAATGTATGATTTAGATTGTTGATTGACAGAATGTTTAGATTGACAGAATGTTTAGATTGACAGAATGTTGTGTATCAAATAATATTCTTAATCCAGTTTAGTTTACTGTGCAGTTGACCAATCACGTTGTTGTTGTTTTTTTTTTAAACTAAACTCAACCATGAGGACGACTCAAATTTTGCACAACACAATATGTACGGTGTTCAAGTCAAACCGGGACTTCTGATGAGAGCAAAAACTCATTCCTTCATGTCTCCATATAATCCCCTGCCGCACTAATGCACTTATCTCAGCGTTTCACTAGCGCTTGGACACCATCGAGGTAGAACAATCGGACGGCATGATTCTCGTCTGAAACGCCGGCCTCCCAGGAACTCCTGTACATTTAGAAACGACTTAGAGCGAGGTCAGGACTGTACGGAGGACGTGGCGATAACTCCCAGACGAGTTTCAGTAGTACGCAAGTGGCGTTGGTGAATGATCGCATGTACAGGTCACATGACTGCAGTGGTCTCCGACTCACAACCAAATGGCTTTCTTTAAAAACATTTGCACCGTTCAAATGTTTTACTGCGACTAAGAATCTCATCACTATATATACTGTGACTTTTATACTTAAAGTCTCCAAAATAATTTTTTTTCCTAATAATAATAATAATAATAATAAGAAGAAGAAGAAGAAGAAGAAGAAGAATTTATTGTTCATTTATTTTATTATTATATTAATAAAATAATAATGCCCCGCACACAAACACACACCTGACTCACGGACTGATGAATAAATTACAGGTTGAGCATCTATTATTTACACGCAGGCCTGCGTTCTTTTAACGCCTTCGAACGATTCGGACTTATGCCTGAAGATCTCTATATCAGTCCCTGATCTCTAGATTCAGTCCCAGTTTTCCAGAACAAGTGGGCTGAGATCTCGTCATGTCCTCAGTGTCCTCCTGTACGAGAAGCACTGCTGCAGCTCCTTCAGTGTGTGAAATGGAGCGAGACGGGAGCGAGACCTGCACCACACGACGGCTTTAAATACAGGACGGACCGCAGGCCAAGAGAGACAAGGACAGGGACGACCAGGACACGTCTACTCTCTCTACGACGGATCATTACGGCTCAACAGGATTATACCCAGACACCGTCTGCATTCTTCACAAAAGACACAACCCGAGTCGGGAGCGAGTGTAATTAAAAGTGCGCTGACGGAGCCGTTCATAGCTAATCATGTGACACGGGGCTACTGTACGAGGCCAACAACTGCAAAGCGGCTGCTTCTGACAAGGCGGGTTTTATCGTTCATTTTCCACACGTGACAAGCAAACGTCCATAATGTGACTGAAGATGAACCAGAGGTGCAAGTGGGGGTGAGGGTGGGGGAATAGGGGGGGTTGGCGTTGCAGTTCTTGAAAGAGATTTCTACAACACACGGTGTGTATCACGTTACACAGGTCTGTTCGAAACTCCTCATCAAAACAGCAGCGGTATTAGTAAAGTGAACGTATATATATAAATAGAAGTATAAATAAATAAATAAAGTTGCCCTAATAAGAAGTGTGGGTTCGACATGACTAAATTAGGGAGAAATCTCGAATAAATAATAAAAGTAAAAATGTAATAAAATTAATAATTAATAAATTAGGATTCAATTAAGTCAACGGTAATAAAAATACTTTAATAAAAGAATATATAGTCATTAAAAGTAAGCAAAAATTTACAAAATTCAATACACTTTAACATGAATTACTTTTCATTAATTAATTGATAATGTAATAAACTTTTTTTGTTAAAATTTCTTTTTTAAAGAAACTAGAATTTTTTTAAATAATTTTTTTGTTTATTCTAATTAATTAATAAATACATAACATTCAATACAATTGTATAAAAATTTGCAACATTTCTTTCTTAAAAATTTCTTAGTTATTATTTTATCTACCTATACATATAATAAAACTTAATAAAGTTGGCGTGCCTGTACATTGCAGATATTTTCAGAGAAAGTATTTTGGGGGACGCAAGATAAGCAGTAGAACACATTAAGATGTTTTTGGAATTTTTGTCCATCTGTTTGTTTGTTTGTTTGTGCGCACACCACGAAGAAAAAAAACACTAAATACTAAATACTAAAGATATGCTACTTTAAAATTTAAATGGAAAACGCCTCCATCCATTATCATTAAAGAAAAATAAATTTAAAAATCAACCTTGAAAAAAAATCATTAGTTCATCACAAAATTCAACGGATGGCGCTGTACATTTTAAATACGTGTTTATGAGTGTGCAAATAAATTCTATGCAGACGCATTTATTTGTGGGCACATCTAGATTAATAAATAAAATTTAATAAAATGCAGTAAAATAAATAATTTCATTTCATAATTAGAATAAAGTCATATGTAATAAAATGTAATATAATTCAATAAAAGAATAAATAGTAAAAAAGTAAGTAAAAATGTACAAAAGATAATAAAATTTGATAATTAATAACTTTACCAATAAACTTACTTATATTAATTAACTAATACAAATATTACATTAATAATTAATTTAAACTTCACTACTTTTTTTTTTTTTTACAATTGTATGGAATTTCATTAATTAATTAATTAAAATTCCATACAATTGTATAAAAAGAAGTGTCAGATTTCCGCTACGTGAAGCACATGAACCCTCATGCGCTGAAACATATCGTCTAGTCTGCACAATGAAGGAAGACTCTCTCATTTCTAGAAGGATCTAAATTTCGGAAAAAGCAAAAATTCTATTATTAGCGATGACTGCATTATGATGTTCACGTGCATAATATCCAGGTCCGGGCAGGTCACAGATTTTCTCCTCAAAGCAAAGTGAATCTTATACGGTGTCGCGGTCAGAGCTGCTCATAACAACGCCTTTCGTTTTCCTCTTTTGTGATGTGAAAGCTGTTGAGTCAAATATACACAAAGCACTGTCTCAGATAACCAGCACATAATAACACAAACCCAAACTAATCTCAGCATCCAAATCTTAATCCATCTTAAGTGGTTGGGGATTTCCCAAGACTAATTGATATCTAAATAATAATAAAAATACAAACTAATCTTTAAAACGATGCTGCTTGTAGTGACAGAAAAGCGAATGACGTTAGTGTAAAAGCTAAAGAAAGAAAAATACAGATATAAAAAAATTATAATTATCTGACAAACCTTCACATAAACTGTTAAACAGTACTTAAACAGTTATTATATATAATTTATTTATTTATTTATTACTTTATGTTGTGTTTTATTGACTTTTCTAGCAAATTCCTATCTAATTGTGCAATTTTACCACACCCTCCCTCGAGTGACATCACTTCCTGTCTGGCTCCGTTATCGCAAACGCCTTGAAACAGATATGAGAAGGGAGGTCTCCTACATCCTGTGTGCGCATTCACTTGGAAGAGGAAAGAACGACCAAACTCTCTGGCCAACACGGCCTACAGCACACCACACACACAATGACTGTCAGTACCACTATAGACAGGCACTAGGTGTTAGTTAATAAAGGTGTCATAAGGGAAGATAAGACCCATGTGTGTGTATAAAAGAAAAAACTACAGGGATGTCAGCCGGTGCCATAAAAACAAGGCCGGACAGAGACGATCTCCGTTTCGGGTCACGGATCGCTATTTAAAGCGCATCCTGACCTCGGCGTAACACGATGTAGCGCAAAGGTATACATGAAATTTCCTCTTAACAAGCACGACAGTTCCGGAGCGAACATCCGTCTTGCTTCACAAACACACACAAAGTCGATTTATTCTCTATAACAGCAGCTCTGGAGCGAGTTCTGTCTGCAAATCAAATCAAAGTTTATATCATATGCGCTCGATTTTAGTACCTTGACGATAGTAAGTATAAAGTACAGCAAGTCCCCGACGTCCAAACATTCGAGTTACGATTTTCCGCACATTTGTAGACAAATCATGGAAAAAATCATGGAAGTAGCTCACGAGTAGCGTATCATACAAAGAAACAGACACTGTAGTTCACCAGATCCTAATATTTACAATTATATACAATGCCTGTGTGTGTGTGTGCGTGTGTGTGATTTTGGGGGGGGGGTGGGGGTGGTCGTTGCTGGAGAAAAAATGAGTCGGCCTCACCGGTTTAAATGAATCAGTCCGACAGCACAATGATAGAAAATGTCTGTCCTGTAAAGCTGTCCTGATGAAGAATAATCCTAATTTTGGAATAAAATCCTCAACAAAACAGAGTTCACAGTCCAATACAGTGGAAAACAGCTCTGAGACAAAATGGCGTCCGGGATTCCCCTCGCGATTTAAAGGCGCAGAGACAACACTGTTACGTTTGACTTGTGTGAGATTCATGTCCATAGGCGCGATTACAGTTTTCGGCCACATGACGGCAGTGTGGGGAAAGGAGACAGAGATTTAGTCAAGTGGATTGTTATACGTTACATTGTATATTCGTGTCAAAGGCGTATAAGGCTCACTTTGTCAGACTTAAGAACAAATCCGACTTATAAACATGCTTCCGTAAGTAGAGGACAACCTTTTGTTAAACCTTTTGAAAACTAATAATTAACAGACAACATTTTTATTAATTATTAGGAACGTCAATCACCAGGGACGACCCGATATTATACCATCACGATACCCAGGTGCCGATTCAATCTGTATTGCGATTCATTATTAAATATTTATAAACATTCCGGTTCCATGCTTTTCCAAATATCTTCTCCAAATTATTTTCTCCTACCACACGGGGCGCTGTGCTGCCCGCCAGTGTGTAATTAGCTCAAAGTGCACCACCTGCAGGATTAGAGAGGAACTGCAACAATTCACCATCTCAAATGCAAACATATACACAATTAAAAGTGAATTTTTTTAAACATTTAAATAGATTTTGAAGTCAGTGCAGCACAGAAAAAGAATCGCAATAGGCAACTAAATAAATGTTTCTCCTGTCTTTATTCATTATGAAGTTATTTTATAATTATATGTTATGATTGAGTAGCTACTTAAGAAAGAAAAAAAAATAACCACTGTGAGAAAAATAACACTATCACTTTTTAATGAATAAGCTTTAGAATTGAACAATGAAAGAAAGGATTTGTAATTAAAGTTACAATTTTAAAAAGATAACAAAAAAATCTTCAGCTGCTTTATTCCAGATTGTAATTTTTAAAAATAAACAAAAATTTATTTAAGCAACTTTTACTTTTCATAAAAAATGTTCTCAGAAAATCATGCTGTGAGATTTTTTATTATTTTAATGACATTGAGATTGACATTATCCCATCACCCAGCCCTGTAAAATGGTGGTTTCTCATATAAAGATTATGATTTTATGGAAGGAGTCTCCAGTGTTAGCGCTTTATAACCTGCTAGAACACGAGCTAAAACCTAACAAAGACTACCTTGTTCTGCAGATGTTTCACAACATTAAATGTAAGTTTTTAAATTGAAAAAATTGAAAAAAGTGCAAAGAGACAAAGTATGCCGTGTCATTCATTATTAAATGCTGTGGTATAAGAGGAATAAAACACTATTATTAGAACAATGGACTCCACATCACACGAGCTGGTAGATTATTTTCCTATCTCAGCACAACCCTGTGTGTTTGACTCTTTATATGCCTGAATAAAGGTCTATAAAGCATGTGAGGAAAGTTTTAATGGTTAGCTCTCAGCTGCTTCCCCGTACCGTCGTCCTGCCGGTTAGAGTTTTACACAAACTCTCTGTTCTCTCACAGGAGGATCACGAGGAGATGACTCACCTCACTTTCTGTGCAACAAGGTCAATAGTCCAGCCAGGCGAAGTGTAGTCTGGCTCACAGCAGTGTTCATAATGCTACTAATCACCATGCAGAGCTAAAGCTCAGAAAGCAGACGGAATTAATTATTTTTTTTAAATAGGGAGCGTTTAGAAATAAAAATGCATGAATGTGCTTCGTGATCACTTTTGAAAGCAACATAGCCTCCACCTGGAGGAACACTGACAGGAACGGGGTGTTGTAAAGATGCACTCGGCTTCTGTACGACCGCAAAGGATCACAATAGATATGGCACATGGGGGCTGTTCAAGTCAAACCGGGGCTTGGTAAAACATTTGAAAACTGCCATTGTCTGTGAATGCCGATCCTGGGCCGAGATGAACATTCAACGCCTGATCCTTGAGGAAAATTGAGGTATAACTTGCCGCCAACTTGCGGGAGAGACGCTTTTGTCTGTGTGAACTGTACACACACTCATTCACCAACACCACTTGCACATTACAGGAAACTCAGCTGGTAGTTATTGTCGCATGCATCACCCGTACAGTCCTGAACTCGCTCCAAGATATTTCCACATATTTGCCGCATTAAAGGAGTTCCTGGGAGGCCGGCGTTTCAGACGTAAAGCCTGAAAGAAGCCTTATAGAAACGTTTCTACCTTGATGGAGTCCAAGCACGAGTGAAACACTGGGATAAATAAGTGCATGAGTTTTTACTTTCTGCTATTCTGCACAATCAAAAGTCCCATTTTGACTTGAACGCCCTTGTAGAATCATTCGAATGCCTGAATATTTAAACCATGATCCAGATATATTTTTTTGTTTAACGAATGTGTATAACATGACAAATTCTAATAATAAAAAAAAATACTTTTTAATACACAAACTTTTCATAAACATCTCCAGAAGACATACTTAGTCACATGACCATTGAAAGGGAAGAGATGAAAGCAAGCGGTAAGAGATACAAATGTAACGTACCAATTTTTTAAAAAAAATCGTTTTAAAAAGCTCAGATAAGGCATCAGTGTGAAAGATAATGAGAGATCTTGTGATTTTTATGCGCTTCACATAACTGTGCATAAATGAATCTTGCAGTCTGGTGCAAACTCTGCAAGTGTGTGTGGTATTTTTTTCACAGCTCTACAGACCCAGAAAGCATATTTCGTGTATCAGAGTGTCAAAACTTTTCTATAACCCGACTACATCTGTAAATTAGCAACCGCTGTGAGTGAGACGTGTTGCTCATTCAAAAGAAAAATAAACAAAATAAAGACTTAAATAAAATAATTTCCTTGCTGTTAATGGAGTGTGGAGGGCCGTGCTCACACCTGCTATTAACAGCTGTCTCGAGCGATCCTATCACAAGTGGACAGCCGAGACGTGCAGACGCTGGCGTCTGGCATTAACAACACGTCTCCCGGGGACCGCTAGTGTTCGGATTTCATAAACCATTTCAACTGGACGAAGAATATCTCGCATACGCTTGTTACACAGAGTCTGGAAAGCTGAGGACCGCAGAACGCTACAGTGCAGTAGAGAGCCGAGGGTATCGATCACATACGATTACGCTGTTTCCGGCCAGGGTAAATAACTGATCCCTCATGGAGACACGTGGAAATAGTGTCCCGGTTCACATCCAAATGTTGTCCTTTGTGGTCGTATGTGACCCGGTGCACACTCGAACTTAGAGCTGAAGACTTGCAAACCGATCACGCAGGACGTACATGACATCACAGTCAAGCGGACATGTAACACATACTCTATAAAAGACTCTGGGGCATGCTGTTACAGGAAAATAATCAACAGTGCAGTGGTGAGACAAACCTAAAGTGAAGGAGAGTTAGTGTCCCCACCCTGAAGGTGATCATTTTTTAATACAAATAAACAGTTTTACTGTCATCTACTCCAATATACTCTGTAAATGTGACAAGGAGCACTGTGTATATATATTTATATCTTATCTACTTTAATAATATTCTGTAGTCTGTAACGTGGAAGTCAGATCATTATAAACATGTGCATTTCAGGGTTTGAATAAAACCATTAATGCTGTCCTCAGCCAGGGCATGAACTCTGAATACACAAACTGTTTTAATCAAATGTTAAGTGACGTGGGACAAGAACGAGGAAAAAGAAAGAAAAAAAATTAAGGAACTCAAAAAGGAAGTGAGATGAAAAAGAAGGAAATGAAAAGGGAGGTGATGGAAAGAACCAGGAATGAGGAAGACAAAGGAAAGTGTTGGGAAGCGAGGGCAAGAAAGGGAAGCGAGGGAAATAAGTTAGAGTGATGAAAAGAAGGGGAAGTAAAAGAAACAGAGAAACAAAGAAAAGAAGGGGACATGAGAAAACAAATAGTGGCAAAAACTAAAGGAATGTAAACAGAAAAAGCCAAAGGGAAGGAAAAATAAATGTATTGAGGGTAAGAATGGGAAGTGAGGGAAGGTAAAGTGAAGTTAGAAAGAGAAATCTGAAAAAAAAAGCAAAGGGAGAGAGAGTAAAAAGAAGTGAGGGAAATAAAAGGAAAAAAGGAAGTGAGGGAAATAAAAGGAAGTGAGGGAAATAAAAGGAAGTGAGGGAAATAAAAGGAAGTGAGGGAAATGAAAGGAAGTGAGGGAAATGAAAGGAAGTGAGGGAAATAAAAGGAAATAAAAGGAAGTGGGGAGAATAAAAGGAAGTGAGGAAAATAAAAGGAAGTGAGGGAAATGAAAGGAAGTGAGGGAAATGAAAGGAAGTGAGGGAAATGAAAGGAAGTGAGGGA